>JACCGJ010016875.1:0-16926 GCA_013407085.1 Atriophallophorus winterbourni | reverse complement strand
TGTTGATTGTTAGTCCAAAGTTTTTGCATGCCGATGAAAAACAGTCCATTACCGAGTGGAAGTGTTTTTGTGAGTGAGCAATAGTGGCTGCATCATCGGCAGACAGCAGGTCTCGGATCAACGGGTATATGCGGATCGAGAATTCAATTCATGGAATCTAAGACACGAAAGTGACATCACTATTTTAAGTATTTTGAGAGTGTATTTTCTTCAATTTCAATAATTCTGCAAATAAATTCTCAAGAAGAATGTTGAATGCCATGTGAAATATGCGGATAATAAATTAAAAACCGTTAATAGCGTATAAGTATAGATTATCGGTGAGTTGTTTTGATATGAAATAGTTGGGCTATTTTTTCGGTATTAAAAATGATTTGAGTTGAATTTTGTAATCGGTTAATGAAGTAATTATTCATATTTTATCAAGAAGTAAACACTTTAAAACGGAATATTTATGAATAAAGAACTCTCTCCGAACGATTGTGAATTTTCGTTATAAATATTTAGTTTTCATGGCGAACATTATGTGCAATGAACTTCTTGGAATCTAATTGTAAATCAATGTCGATCTTACCTTTTATCAACTTTCTGTAAAATCTTTTCGGATTTACTCGTATTCTATGAAACTATAATGGTTCCAATTATAGGTTCTCACATCTTTCCTTATATGTATGTTTATCTGAACTCCAGGTAATGGATCGTGTGTAAGATCGTAGGATGCCTTCGAAAGCATTAGTATCAGTACGACATTCGTTGCTAGATATAATATCGAAGTGATCTAATAAAGGCAGTGTATGTAACTTGTAAAGCTCTAGCTTGCATTGGGGTAGAGAGTTAAATCTGGGTATTGAACCTATAAACTTTTTGTTTCAGGTATCGTGTGAAAATTTGTTCATAAATAAAATAATTCCAAAATATCGATAACCTAAATCTCCTGCTCATTGTACTGGCTTTAAAGGTGTGTTATCCGAAAGAATTAAATCATTCGGAATGTTAACTTCAAAATTTATGAGAGTAAATTTATTGGTGGAGAACTCAATACCGTTTTGAGTACATAATTTGTCTTCGTTCAATTTCGATAAATAGTTACCAGTCGGGTTAGATAAAAAAAGCCATGGCGAATTTAATATTGTTCGGAAAATAACAGATCCTACAGCGTGTGGTGACAGATAGTATATCGTTTATAAAATCGAGAGGGGCAATTGACCTAAAACTCTTTCTTTTGTGACCTCGCTCGGAATCGGCAAAGTTCGTAAACCGTAGCTATTTATATCTAAAGAGAAGGTACAATCAGTGAGGAAAGATTTGAACCACGAAAGAAGGATTCCAGTAAGGCGTACGTAAGTTAATTGAGCAAGGAGTAGATTACGTCGGTCACAGACAAAGGCATCAGCATTATCATTGAATACAACTAATATACCTAGGCATGAATCTAGTGATTATGGTACGCAATTAAGAAATTCTATTTGACATCTTGCATCACCATGCAAGATTTTCACTTAAGAAATCCGTCCTGGTTTGAAATAAAGATGTTTGGTGTCATGATTGGTAGTCTTGCCTGCCTGACAAGATTTCGATTATCCTACATAGAAATGGTGCGTGATCAATTAGTCAATATTTGTATACCGTATGAGTGAACTGGACTTGTGTCTAGGTATAAAAACTGAATATTTCCATTCCAAGTGGAAGGGTCTTGATCTGATGGGTACGTTGGAGAGATTAGGTAGTAATAAGGATTAGTCTTTAAATCCAATTTCACAAATTTCTTGCACGAAACCTATTTCGTCAAATTTGTAGAAGATTGCGAATTCCCTACAAACTTCTTGTATGTCAAAGAGCTTCATTGTAATGGTGTCTAACGTATCATCCGGAAGGTGTTTTATTACCTCTGGATAAGATCTGTTATTATAAGGTGCATTGAAAAATAGTAGAAATTATTCACAGACAGCAGAGGGATCAGTTATTACTGTATGCTCATTACCGGATGGATTTTGTTTAATAAATTAGGTTATATTACACTAATGGCAGGAGTTGAGTGCTGTACTCTAATCATAAAACAGTCTGTGGTATTAAGTTTGTACCGGTGTTTCAGATCACTCGTACGCGCGTAGAAAATAACAGATGACATCTCTATTACGAGCACTTGATGTTAAGTAAGCAATAAGAGTTTCTATCTTTTGAGCTTCAGTCTGTTTCAGTCGTCTAGCGTGTCTAGTAGAAGATTTCTGTAATAAATGCGCTATTTTCTTATAAGTACTTCCTTAGATCACATTAAAAATTTAGAAATGGGAAATTCACTCCAATCTTCATTTTAACCCTTTCAGGACGGATGTAACCTTTTGGTTACATGAATTTCGCAAGTCATTTTAAGCTAATTCTAACTGAATTTTCAGAATTTTTTTTACACGGCGGCATACAGAATTTTGTCAACTGCAGGGTGGATTTCTTCTTTGTTCGCAATCATCATTGTTTTTTCCATAGTGAAAGAGAAAGTATGTGCTGGTACGGGTTTCGAACGTATCCTCAGAATTCGCAGTTTTGTGAGCCGAATAAAAATCGTGTGAAAGTCTCAGTTATTATAAATTTTGTTCCAGTATAAACTTAGTCATGCCTACAAAGACATTATGTAAAAAAAAATGGAATAAATCAGAAAATCTTCGAAATGCGTTCCGTTTAAATAGATGTAACCTTTATGTTACATCCGGCAGAAGTCACCAAAATCGTACAGGCCTGTTGGAAGTGTCTCACGACCGTGTAGCGCTCATTGTTTCCATGGCAGATCGCACGATCGATAACTGCGGACACTTACTCATACGCCCACGACCCAGATCTCCTCTGATAGGCATCCATGGTGACCTAACCGATATATTCAAAGGTCCTAGTTATCGAACTTACTGGAAAAAAGGCTTAAGCCTCAAAGCAGTTTCGAGTAATATGAGTAGAGACAGATATGAGGAGATAAAGCGCTATCTTCACTTTAATGATAACATTTTGCAGAAGGAAGATGGCAACAAAGATGACAAACTATTCGAAATTCGACCAATTATGAATTCCATCAAATCGAACTGTCAGAAACTTCCACAAGAAGAACATCAAGCCGTGGATGAACAAATCATTCCTACCAAAGCGCATATCTCCTTAAAACAATACAATCCAAGAAAGCCACATAAATGGGGGTACAAAGTCATATCTAGAGCAGGATCGAGTGGCCTTATTTATGACTTCGAGATATATACGGGGAAGGATCGGAAGAAGGAAGATGTCGAAGTTGGAGTGTCATCAACCTACGCACTTCGGCTTGCTGAAGGTATACCCCAGCACAAGAACTACAAGTTATTTTATGATAACTGGTTCTCTTCATTGGGCTTATCAAGGAAGTTACAGGAATCTGGTATCCTCAATGTGTCTACCGTCAGGGTGAACAGGCTGAAAAGATGTATACTGAAGAATGATAAACTGCTACAAAAAGATGGGAGAGGAAGTTACGACTTCAGAGTTGAAATCAATAGTAATATAATAGCTGTGAAGTGGTTTGACAACAAACCAATTCACCTACTTTCTTCATATGCGGGAATAGAACCGGATGATACAGTGATGAGATGGGATCGAGAACAGAAGTCATATGTAGAAGTTGGTAGATCTTTCGTTGTAAAAGAATATAACAAATTCATGGGGGGAGTCGATTTGTGCAATATGTTGATCGAACTTTATCGTACCGATTTCAAGTCGAAGAAATGGTATATGAGGATTTTTTCTGTGTAAAAGGATTGACTAAAGTGAGGTGTCAAAAATGCGATGTAGCTCTGTGTCTGACCTGCGACAAAACATGTTATAGAGGCTATCACACAAAAGTACATTGCAGTGCCATAAGGAAATGACGCCTGAAAACTGATGACTTCTGCCGGATGTAACCAATTGGTTACATTTTGTTATTTCTCAATTATGTGAATATCACAAGCTTTTTATATTATTTGTGTTACTTCACCCCCGGGCAACTCGTTTCCGAAGAAAAAATATTTTATTTCGGGTTAGAAAATAATTCAGGCATGAAAGGGTTAAATGAGGTATACAAAGATTTTAACGTCTCTGTGACTAATGATTGATGGGTTTTACTTCTAGTCATTATATTATCCTAACTTAATTCGAGCGATATAATATTATTATCGCCGTTGAAAAAATGATGGCTATGTGTTCAAGTTAGATGGTGTGATATTGTAACTGAAGACGAGGTCAAGGATATTCTTTCTACCCATTGAATTATTAACAAACTGTGTATAACTTATCAGTTTGATAGTATTCGAAAACAAATTATGGCTATATTGGTACTTTGTACGTAGTTTAGTGTAGGCATGTTAATATATTCTGCAATCAATTTAAAGCGAGAACGGTGGAGAGAGGCTTCTATAAAGCAATTGATCAAGCCTTGAAGTAATGATTAAGTCGTAGACGGTGAGCATTAGTTGCATTCCTGTAAGTGATCAGAAATCTGGTAGTTAAAGCCTGATGAAATCTTCCATATGATCGAAGACGGATAAAATAATGATTTTGTTTTGGATTCAAGATTCAAGAATCAATGGTCACAAAGTAAATATTCGTTTAGGAAATAGGTATGAAATAAACGTGTAATGTCAAGTATAGTCAAGTTGTATAGTTACCATGAGTCAATACGCAGGTGTCGTCAAATCGTTATGCAACAAATAAGTATCCATAGTTCGAATGAACGTTTCGATGCTGGGAGAGATGACAGGAGTTTCGGGGAGGGAATTTCAAAGGAAACAGACACGTACACAATAAAAACCTCGGCGACAGCTGGTACTGGCGTGTGGAATTTGCAGTGTCGCTGAGTGTCTGCGTCAGAACATAAACAATGCATACCCTTTCACTTTTCGAAACTCAGTTTCTCCTAAAAACTTGATTGTTTGAAATGAAGATTTTAGAAACTGATTGTTATATTCTGTCCAAGATTCCGTTTTTAGAACTATATCAGCGGGGTTAGAAAGAAGATGTTAACGTAAACTGATTGTTTTATAGTTATAAATCGAGCGTCGATAAGACTAAATCGTAGCGCTGAGGGTACGATAGGGAAAGCATGAATTAGTCTCTAATTTATAATTATGTAGCGCCAGATAGTTCTTGTTGAAACATTTCGTGAAATCATTAGAAGATGTAACGTGATTGTGTTGAGGACCATTTGAACATCAGTGTAAAGTGGCTGTAAATATTTTAAATTGGTGTTAAAATACCATTTATTTGAATAAAAAGGCGGTGATGGGCTATGATGATTCAAAAATGGAATTGAGTATTAAGGGATTGTGCGGTGGAGATATCATGGAAGGTCCCGAGTTAGTTGATTATGCAAAACGACATAATTCTCGGTAGAGTGGTGCCTCAAGCTGTAATTAAATGTAAGAATATTCATTATTATTAAATGTTGAAAAAAATATGAGCCTGTGTGGGTAATAGTGCACTAGTTTGTTGAAGCTCAATTGATATGATTCCTTTATTTGAATGAGGAGATGTACTATTTTTGGATGGAATACTGAGCTGTTTTGATTTATAGACCGAAAACAGCAATGTTGGTGGTGTATTGAATTCGTGTGGCACCTCATCTAAGTCCATCGTTTACACTCCATTCCTGGAAGATTCGGTGGAAGATTGAATAGTCACGACGTGCTTATCGAAACTGAATCTCCGTTGCGTTGGTATAAGATCAGATTAGATAAAGTCATTGTAAAATCTACGAATGGATTTGAATGCATACTCATGGTCTAAGATATGTGAGGCAAAGCTTTTATCACTGAGTTGTAATAAGATTGGACAACTTTACGAAGGTTAAGTTTTTCTTGAGTGCTTCATAGAAGCTCAATCTATTTGAAAGTCATACGTGGAACAGATAGTATTTACCAGATCGCGTAAAGGGTATCATAACTTTCTAACTTGACGTGACGTGCGGTTGGATTAATTTTGACCTCCGATATTTTTGGGTATAACTTTCTTGGTTTTCATCCGATCGGATTGATTTTTGGATATCTATGTAAAAGCTTGCTACGTCGGATCTATTCATACGTGAATCATCCATCTGCGGCGTGTCGTTCTTTGTGTACGTCAACCGTGGATTTTTCTACAGTTTGTTCGTTCATTTGCGAGTTTGCTATACAAACCACTCACTTATTTGCTCGAGCAAACACTAGCAAGCGAAGTGATTCCTACAGATTGGAAACGAGGAATAATTTCTCCAATTTACAAAGGTGAAAATCGCTCCGATGATTCCAATTACCGACCCGTTACTCTGTTACCAGTGATTTCAAAATCACTTGAGCGACTCATTGTTGACGATCTAATGAAACACTTCGAGAATAATCAGTTGCTTTCGAGGAACCAGCGAGGATTCAGACGAAATTATTCATGTTTGTCTAATCTACTGGTCACGCTAGATGATTGGACAAAATCGGTAAATAAAGGACAAGCAATACCCGCGTGCTACTTAGATATTTCGAAAGTATATAATCGTGTTGACAATTCCCTGCTACTGCAGAAGATTGAAAGGCTTGGTATCACTAAGAAGTTGCTGAATTGGCTAAATGACTACCTAACAAATCGCACTAACCAGGTACGTGTTGATGGTGCATTATCCAAACCAATTGCAGCAACTAGCGGATTTCCCCAAGGCTCAGTCTTTGGTGCGATCCTCTTTATGGTCTATGTCAATTAAATACCGGAAATTGTTCGATGCAACATTTCGTTATTTGAGGACGACATAAAGATTTGGCGCAGCAATCGTAGTCCAGAAGACTGTCTGCTATTACAAAAGGATCTTGATACGCTTCACAGCTGGTCGTTGAAGAACAAACTGCCGTTTAACTTCAACAAATGCAGGATCATGAATGTGGGGAATCGAGTAGAGTTAACATATCACATAGGTTCGCATGTCCTTGAAAATTGCAGTGAAGAAAAAGATTTGGGTGTCTGGATATGCTCCAGTTTAAAAACATCACTTCAAACTAACAGTGCCCTTAAAAATCAACACGTGTTCTGAATCTACTCAAACGTGTATTTGGGAAATTTTCGCCCGAGATATTCCCAAGGATCATGAATACATACTTGAGACCAGTCATGGAATACGATGTGCAGTCATGGTCTCCGTGCTCAAGAGGGATGTGGAACTTATGCATCGAATCTATCACCGCTCAACGAAACTAGTTCTCAGCATCCGAAACAAACCATATAAAGAAAGGATAGCTCAACTGAATCTCTTCGATTTTCTCTATCGACGAATCAGAGGAGACCTTATCTTGCTTTACAAAACATTCCATACCCTTAACCATTCCTTACAGGATTTATTCACGCGAAGGGATAAGTGGAATTATCGGTCCTGTGAATATGTTCTGGTCGTACCCCGTTCCCGCCTGCCAGTGTCTGCTTTACTTGGAACAGTTTACCTTCAACCGTTACTCACGTTACTAGCTTACATGAATTTAAAACGAAATTAGACGAATTTTATTGCATTATTCGTTTCCAGAACACTTATATACTGTTTAATCTATGTTCTTATATTGTTCATACACTTAAATTTTAATTTTTACCATCCTATGGTTGTTGTTGAGCTTGTTTTTTAGACCATTAAAAACCTTGAAAACCTTGAATTACCTTGAATTTTGGCGGTACGTTCAACTTTGTTGCATTAGCCAAGCTCAGTTACAAACGTTTACGTTTTTCACCGTTTCACGGTTGTACTGTAAAATAGAAACTCTATTTTACGTATTTTTGAAAGTATAAACGCACAATTCATTATTTCACCTATCGCTGATTAATTACTTCCGTAATAAAGTCAGTATTCCGTTTATACCTTGCATCACCGTGTTATACATTTTTCAACTATGAATAATAAAACTGTTTGTCTTAACGAGAAATGTGTCAAAAAGTAGTCAAAGGTATTGAGTGCAATGCTTGCAAGCTTTGGGCTCACCCTCGCAGCTCAGCTATACATAAATCATACCATGGGCTTCATGCGAAATACCGCTGGCTTCCGTGGTATTGCAGTGATTGTCACAAGGCTGCCACTGAAGCCGCATTTGTATACCACGAACGGCGACCTACTGTGACGCTACCTAGTGCGTCGGAATCCGTGTCCGACCAAACTTATGCATCAGTCGCGCGGTCCAATTTAGTCCCCGGGCGGACTTCGGCTGATAAAAAGGCCAAACATTCCAGCCAGTTATCCCGCCCTTCCGCGCCATCCATCTCGGTCAAAGCAAAAAGATAAACCTTAGCCTTCTAAAAGGCGGGTGTTCAAGGGCTCTAAACCACTATTAACCGACGCTAACGTCACGCTGGTCAAACAATCACCTACTAGTCTTAGACAACCTTAACGAATGGTGCCCAATACAGCAGGCCCAAGAAGGCAGGCTAAGACTACTACTTCCGGTAAACTTGTAAAGCAACATACAAATGTTGCTGGTTCCAACGGCATGGATCAAATTATCTGGAGCTGAACAGTCTTCGGAAAAAATTGGAACATTACATGGCCCATCTTCGGCTCGAAAAACTAGAACTCGTAATGTACTAGTTTTCAATCGTGCTGAGCCGTTCATCAAGGAATCCAAATCTCAAAGAGATTTGAACCGCAGGTGTAACTACGATCATCTTTCGCATGGTTAGGCTGAAGCCTTCAACTCCCACGGTGCGATTTCATCGTGTGGGTAGATGGAAGATGGACAACCGGCCTCGACCGATCCTAGTCGAGTTCAAATTTTAGGCAGATCGCGATGTATTTTAGTCTAAGACGGAACACATAACTAACACCACTTTAGACAAACTCTAAGTGAAACCTAACAACCCTCCTTTTAATAGGAGACAGTACACCGTAGCTGTATGATCATCCGCTACCCTTCAGCCTGAAGCGAAGCCGAACGCCACTGCATCAACAACAATCGTACCGGAGTGTGCATTACCTATGATCTTGCTATCAGTTGCGCACGATGATGATCTGCTTAGCTTGAATGAAGAAGGAAGTCAGTCAAGCCTTTCTAGTGGCAGCACCATGTTATAAATAAGGGCAAACTAGCCAGGCAACGTTCCAGTAGCTTGAATGGCGAAGGAAAGTCAAGCCTTTCTAGTGGCAGCTCCCATGTTATAAATGAGGGCTCAATAGTTGGCAACGTTCCATTACCGTCGTGCAAGATGCACACGATATTGCTTCTCCTGCATTAAGTAGTACGCCAGAAAACGTGCAGCTTCCCCGGGTGCTTCGACCGAGCGCAAAGCACGACTGAGCTTAAAAGCGCACGTATCGTGTGCCGCTGTGTTGTATGCTAATGTGTGCAGCATAAGAAATAAGTGGATTGACCTTTCTCTTCGTGTAGCCGAGCTACACCCGAGGGTTATAGCGCTGTCCGGAACCTGGCTGTCTGCGGTTGATGTTGTGCCAGATAGTATCAGCGAACAATATCTTGTCATCAGATGCGATAGACCTGGCGATAGAAGTGGCGGAGGCGTGGCTCTTTTCCTTGAATATGGTCTGCACAATACGGGTCCAGGGTTATCTCTTGCTATTGAAAATGTGCAAGTTGTTACCAGTGTTCTGACTTGCTACAAGTTAGCACTGGTGATTGCTTGTGTTTACGTCACGCCCTGTTCAACCCTGCAAGAAATTAGTCAACTGCTTAAGATGCTTGACGGGTTGTTTCAATCAGCCCCAAGCGTATTCATTCTAGGTGATTTAAATCTGCCGTGGTGCTAAGATCAAATGGACCCCGGGGATCGTTAGCAAGATCGTGGGCCACGTTTGTTACGAGATAATGGTTGGAAAAGAAACATAAATACGACATGCAAACCAACTAAGGGCGTTAGGTGCAAAACGGAATTCCCCAAGTATACAGGAGACTCCATTGGAAATCCTACTGTGTGAATTCAACCTCAAAAGCCCAAAACAAACAAAGCCAACGGAAGAAGATCACCCTCGAATTAATTCTCCGGAATGCAGACAAAGAAGTCGAACTGATCGAAGACGTACTCCAGTAACCCGCCTGCAAGTGAATCCAAAAATGAAGTCATACGACAACCAAGCTTAAAGGGGGAGGTGTTAGGAGGGCACCCTCTGTCGTATAGACAGTGAACGAACTATCTATTAATCGACCAATCAAGATCGATGGTGAGTTCCAATTGTGATTTTTATTTACTGTGATATATACACGTTTGCTCAATTGTGATACTCTTTGCATTCGGTCAATACACGAGTTCAGTGACGGTTGCGTTCTCTCTGACCAACGGGCTGGGCCAACAACAGTACAGCACAGACATAACAGATGTTAATTTTCGAAGGCATATGGACGCTTATAATCTCGTAATGCTGGGAGTGAGACTTATCCCACGGTGATTAAAGCATGAGCTTCGCACACCTTTTTTAAATATAGGTATGATAACCGATTCGCCCCAACTCGGAGGGACGGATTCTGACAACCACACTTCACAGAGGAGATCGCCCAATGTGCTGATTAAGACTTGGCCAGCTTCTTTGAACAAAACAGGCAGTATGTCATCGGGGCCAGCGGCTTTGAATCGCTTCATGGATTCGATACACGCTTTAATTTCTAAATCATTAGAAGGATCTACAATAAGAGTCCGAGGATCACACTGCCTCAAGTGAGGGAATGATTCTGTTGCAGGCGTAAAGCTGAACTGTTCTTCAAAATGTTCGGCCCAGCGTGAGAGGCGGCGATTCTTATTAGTGATAAGAGTACCGTCTATTTCAGAGATAGTCTCACTCACTCCTTTTTTCGTAGGCCCGGTCGATCAAATAAGTTAGAAAAGTTTTCGCACGTTACCCGCATTATTTGCTATTTCCATTTCTTCGATCTTATTTAGCCACCACTTTACTCTGCCTAGTCTTAAGCTCCGTTTAAGTTCATTCCTCACGCGTCTACACTCTGTATTGTGCCCAGGACCGTGTGGTATTTGGCATCGCTGGTGAGGAATTTCTATAGAGCATTGTGAAATCCAGTGGGACTTTTGGGTTGATTGTGTAGTCTTGAATTGCAGGCAGGGAGAATATTTCGACTACAATGCGTTTTCCATTCGAAGGCTTCGTACCGGAGAACTTTAACGAGAACCTGCATCGCACAAGAGCATGATCAGAATCTATGTAGGTATTCCAAAAGGAGCGGCAGTCCTCAATGCAACCTCTTCAGCGAGTACTTATGGCGATATGGTCGATTTGGGAAGAAGGTTGGCTTCCATCCGGCGAGCGCCATGTGGCACATTAACATCTTCTATGGCGAAAGGAGGTGCTGCTAATGAATAATCGAGATTGGGAACAGAATAGTATAAACCGTTCACCGTTATCTGTGCGCTGGCCTTCAAGACTAAACATGCCACCTAATTGTGATTCAGATGCATCTAAGCGACCCAGTCTGGCATTCATATCTCTCGCTAAGACAACAATATCTGAGCAATTTGCACTTCGCAAAAGAGCATAAAGATAGTCGTAGAAGGCGTTCTTCTCGTCGTCGGAATTGGTGTTAGTCGGAGCGTAAGTTGCTACAATAAACAAGCATCTCTGATTAGAAGATTTTGAGTTTGGTCTAATATTAGTGGATAGTCTAACTGTGCACATCCTGCTATTCCGAGGAATCCAATCGATTATACAGGATTCGGCACGCGAATTCAGCACTATACCAACACTCGCCTGTCCTGAAATGGCAGCTACAGAATCACCAGAGCAGCGCAAAAAGTAACGAGTTGAAAGGTTTGGGGCAGTAAGTTCAGGAAGGATCATATGGAAGGATCATATAAGCGCGTTTCTAATAAACAGCAAACATCAATAGATAGACTTTCTAAGACAAGAGCCAATGCAGCTTGCTGGTCTATTTGTCTGAGAGTTCTGATATTCATGGCTCCAATGTGAGCAGTGGTCCGTGGTTTCAGAAAGTGATCTGCAAATTCGCAAACAGGAAATGTTCCAACATGTTCAGAGCGGTCTTTTCTAAAGCTAAGATTAAAAGGCGAAAAGTTGTTGAGAGTGGATGGGGGAGGGTAAGGGTCAGAAACAGCTTGAAGAGTAGGGCCAGCAGTAGCTTGTTTTCGCTTACACGACCTGCTGTATGCAGCAGGTAAGGCGACCCTGTTTATCGTGCGCGACGGTCGATACACTATGGAATTGGGTTTCGTAGTAATAGTCATGGTCATGGTTGTATGTGGGCTGAGATACTGCCAGGCCGCCCATGCCTAGAGAGGAGAACAATTAGGGTTCTCTACCAAAGCCTTTGGCTAAAAATCCTGACCCAAAAGGCAGCGGGTTAGGTTGAGACCGTGTTAGTCTGACCTCTATCCATTGACCTTCCTGGTATGAGTGACTCTGAAGGTGTTCGAAGAGCACCACCCAGCATAGCTCAATGGGTCATCGAGTTACACAAACCACCGCAACACGTTAAGGTCCAGTCTCAGCGCGATGGTCTCAAGGATATCCAAATCACAATAAGAAAAAACGCTTTGGTAGTGGTGGTTGCTTCTCTGCAGCTCTCCACCGAAAGAAATTCTGGACGCTCGATTAGCTCGTTAGCCACATACTAACCTGGCAAACAGAACTGAACTTAATCTGAACTGGACATGCAACATGCATTAACCCTCTCACTTTTCGGTGATGAGACCTCTCCCTCTTCCATTCAAATTTACACACGCTTGTGTTAGTCACGAATCAATCCTGGTAATGGTAGGTGTTTTCAAGTCCACCTCTAAAAGAATTTGGGCACTCGTTTTGATTTGGTCGACTATCGCCCTGTGATACTGATACTGAGTGCTGGTGAAGAGAAACCCTACCTTACTTTCCAGATATTCGGAAACAAGAACGTGTGAAAAATACGAACAGTATACTCGAAATCGGAGTGCCGGGTGCTCAACCGCTTACCATCGAAGGAAATATGGGCGCGTGATTGGCTTTTAGCCAACTTCTGCCCTGTGCAACTTGAACTGAACTCGAACTTGAGTGGCGGAAAAGTTGAATCGAAGGTCATTTTCGCTGACAGACTTTAAGTTCAAGCGCATTAATTTCTCAAATTCCACAGAATACTTTTGTCTGAACAACAAATTGTATTGCAAGCAAAATGTTATATATGTGTAAAGTGACAGGTAGGATTCATTTTTTTCTTATTTGAAAGCAAAACTTTCCATTTTTGCTTATATGCAATAGGTTATCAATAGGTTATCTATCATTGTTTATTTAAATGTTCACATCGGCTACGATAAATTGAGCAATCTAAAACCGACAGTTTGAATTTATGTGTAACATTTGCCTTTTTATCAGCCTATGAAAGGAAGAAACTGGCAGTGCTAGACGGTTTATAACAACATTCCAAAAAATTTATGGACGCTCGTGCGGCTTATTAGCTACATAAGTTCCATGATAACCAAACCAAACAAGACAAATTCTGCTCTTCATATATTGCAAGCCTGCTGAGAAACAAGTCAAAACATGATTCACTGGTGTTTAATGGTAAAATAAACACCTAGCTTCAAATAACCACAGAGTACTTTGTACAGTGGGACGAAAATTGATAAAAACGTCAGAATGGGGTTCAAATACCTTAAAACGAGCCTCACTCACGTTTGAACTGCGCCTTTCTGGGATTCTCGTGGAATTTGTGCAGGCTGAGCGTCGACCCGTGACACGGCTACCCACCAAGTGGACGTTAGTAAACTTAAAAGAGTAAACATACCCCTCATATGTGCGTCTAAACTTTATTTTAAAACTGAAACTGAATTGTCAACTGCTGCGGACAGTGAGTTCCAAAATCGAAGAATTCGAATGGGTAAGAAGTTGCTGCTTCAGTTTAAGTAGCTCGTTTTTCGCGACAGCTTGAGATTTTGTCCATGGTGGTGTAGAAGAGGAAGATATTCCTGTATGGATGGTCAAAATTCGGTGAGTGCTCTAAATGTAGAGATCAGATCTTCCCGTATACGACGGTATTTGCGCGAGAAATGTTTACACCCCAGAAGTTCTTCGTGACCTATACTGGACAACTCGAATGAACTTTGTAGCTCTGTGCTGCGGCTGCTCCCATCCGGTAGCCATGAGCTCCCGGTTCTGGCAGAGTATTCCAACGATCGACTGGTATAGACTGTCACCAAACGTATCAAATGGTGCACATAAGAAATTCCAAATTTCTATTGGCAGATGCAGCAGCTCTGCAGCAATTACGAGAGCAATAGTTTTAGGTGTGTTCAGAATCACTGTATGCAAAATGCGAAATATTACCACATGATGCCACTATCCGTTATTGACGATAAGATTTCCTTTGTAGTAGACTGCTTATACCGTACCCCAGGCGAATCTGAAGAGTAAGACCTTCAATTTAGAGAGCTTATTAGCAGGTTCTTCTTCTTGATAAAACAGGGGAGATCAATTCCAGTGTGCGCTTCATCACTGGCTTTTTTGGAACGATGGATCCATCAAAACAGGGAGTCTCAAAGGAGACGATCAGATCGGCTTGCCGTTATCCACGAACTGACAGGAGTCCTAATATGTCGTAAATGTCACTTTTGGTTGCGAGACTGGATGTCGCAGAACACCATCAATTTCTCTCCCCAAGCAAGAGATGCTTGAATGGATGGTACTTCTGATTCTCGCCTTCTTTGGAGAGCTGCTTCACGACCCGCCTCCGAGGATAGTCAACTATAGTGGGTGGAAACCACATCTTAAATAGAAACTGCGTAGAACACAAGAGACTTTAAAAGTCTGTTTCTTCTAATTATTACCGCATCTGAAAGCTGCAATTTTAGCACGAACATCAGAGATTCGTCAGGGCCGTTGATCTTTGACCTTGATGACAAGTTAGCTAGTTAGGCTGAACATTTCAGTCTGTTACTGACCTGCCTTTAATCTATCAGTGCAGTGATCACGGCCTCGGTACAGAGCCGTAGCTGCTCAGTCAACTGCGAGATTTTGAGTGTGTTACGACAAATAATGTACGCTAGATCGCCAGGCTAGGATTGAATTTCCGTTTAACTTACTAAAGCGTGCGCTGACGCATTTATATTTCCACTGCACAAACTCTTTGTTCTCTCACTGGAGATAAGTTTTTTCGTCAAACGGGTGTGTGTCTATCGTCCTACCCCTAACTAAACGTGAACATAAATCTGCTTGCTCCAACTACCGCGGAATTTTATGGATTTTATGGATAGTATAAGCTCAGATGTGCAATCGTGCAGCATTTATGCGCTGTGCGGCTATTATTATTATCACACAAGTCTTTACAGACGATGTGCTGTGCGGCTAACATAGTGCTAAATTAATTGGCCAACTTTAGCGAGCTGCATGCTGAAAATCGCTGGAGTCTCACTTCCATTTCTATTTCCCCCTCATATCTATCTAGGCCTGGACAACCTGGAAACTTTTTTGTTTGCATTGTGCTCTACTTTCTCAGGAAAATACTCTGATTTTAGTTGGTTGTTAACCCACATGCATACAATAAAAATAGCGAACCTTGGCGAGACGGCTGACCCTCAGTTAGCAATAGCAGTTGAAAACATCTAAAATTTCCTGCAGCGTCACAAGGAGTTCCAAGCGCTGGGCTCTACATCTCTCGAACCCTAGCTTTTAATGGGTATCTGACACACCGTTTATTTTCGCTAACCGCGGAATGTAGCTTTCTTTCTATTTCTATTCTGAGATGTATTCTAGGACATTTCTTTAGGGAGAATTAGGTGTTGGTAATGTAGTATTTTATTTTCCGAACATTTTTCTTATTTTTACACAATCATTTAAAAATGAAAAAGTGCCACCATTTGGGTGTGGGCGTGATACTACCCGGTAGCCCAGGCCGAAGTAGAGGAGTTGATCTTGAGGACTCCCCCCTCAAGCCTTTGGCCCGAAAGCCTAACCCGCAAGGCAGCGGAGCGAGATTAAGGATCGCACCTATCGGGGCCGGATACTGTAGGTACAGTTCACAAGCCATTCGCGAGGTAGAGACCAACCAGGGACTCCCGACATCATCCCAACCAGTCGAGCCGGTGATCCTTGCGGATTCATACGCCTCTTCTGTTATACAATGTCCACGAGGGACAAGGAGACTGTGTTTGTCTGGCTTCTCACCATTGACCAACCTGGTATGAGTAACTCTGAAGATGCCACGAAGACATCACCCAGTATAGCTCAATGGATCATCGATGCACGCAAGCCGCTGCACCACGTCAAGGTCCAGTCTCGGCGCAACGAACCTCGGAACGGGAACTTAGGGTCACACATTTAGATGCCTCTTGTGACAAAAATTGCTAGTATGAATCAACAATCCTGATCCAAGCAAAGTGCCTGCACAAGTCCAATTCAATGCCTTGGGGCTAAATACCTGTCAGCTTGCCGAGCCTAGACAAATTGCGAAGGAACCTAAGTACAATTGCCGCACTTTCTATTAGCATCATTCTCCACGTTTTTTCTTTGAAGTTAAATTCTAAAACCTGTAGTCTAATCCTGTGTCCGGTGAGCATTGGAGTTTTAATGTCATGGTTTTCCTCTCTCTGTAGTGGCTGCCCTCCTAAAATTATGAGTTTTGATTACCTAAAGCCCGTCGTCTGTAAAGACTTGTGTAATAATAATAAGAAGAAGAATAATAAAACCCGTCCAGTCAGTCATTTTACTTCTTTTTTCTCCTATCAGTAGAAACATTTGCACCAGATGGCACATCACAGTCATCCCAAACTATTATCCGTGCTAGCTCTTTGGGAGTTATATGGTACGGATTCCATCGGTATTGACCCTACGTCTTTAGAAGAAATTGCTCTTGGCCGCTCATTTTGGAGGCACTGTGTAAAGCCTCATGTCCAAGCTGCTGAAAGCAGATCACGCCGCCAGTGGTTAACTGACACTGATCCATCGAATACTGCCTATCGCTGTGAGCGCTGTGGGAGAAATTGTCACTCCCGAATCGGACTGTTTAA
>JACCGJ010016874.1:0-22564 GCA_013407085.1 Atriophallophorus winterbourni | reverse complement strand
TCAAAATGGCACATATCTCGTTTGCGATCACACCATTCAATCCAACTGGTTTTTCCTTCCCGCATGATTGCATTACACAAACATACTTCCGACCACAAGTTGTGAGTTACATGGATCGCTCGGTTGCTTGATATAATTTAGAACGACGATTGTGAAAACATGCCTCTGTCAAGAAAAACTTCGTTATGTTGTTTAAGAAAACAGTTTTATTTGGGGAGTGCTCAACCTTTGGAATGAATATGATTGTTGATCTCATGTATGTGATAAAGCGAGGAACGTCTTATGTTTAGGCAAACAAGGGAATGATATGCGTGAAGGAGAATGAGTGTAGATGAGTTTTTCTAAAGATTGACATTTTATTAGAATTTTGTGAATAATGAGAGGCTTTTATTTATATAATATTAACAGTGTCAGTCGTTGAAAAAATGTTGTTTTAAATCGGCTTCCATGATGTTTTTATCACACGTAAAACTTGTGATACAATGAATTTGACACCGCGTCTTGTTGTTGACCCATCCGGTCGATGTCGAAGATGGTTGCCCACTGTAAGCGCAAGATGATGTTATGGTTCACATCAATGAGCAGTGCTAGCACAGCCGGTAACTTTTGCACGCTCTCGGCGTTATCTACGTTCAGTAGCTGCGAGTAGTATCTGCACCTCACCAGTTTGAAGATTACACGTCACATAGCACCTCGAAAGTTTGTGGAAGACGAAAAGTTTTCCCAACTTGTGGGGTAAATGAAATGAGCTTTCATATCTATTTTGTAAAAGTAAACGGGGTTGTCGTAGTAGGGTGGACATGCAGTGTTGTCTGGTTGTAGATTGCACTTCTCCATTCGTTACTTTGAAAGCATGTAGCTTCAGTTCATGCCATGCTTGGTTGTGGCAGGTTGTACTTCAATACAGTAAGGCATTTAGTACACACGCGCTGCTTACAATCACTGTTGTTTTTACGCCCAGACTCCTGTCTCCCAAATATAAGAATACAAATGGGACAAAAGAGCAATTCCTTTGCTTATCCGTTAATCGACAAGTGTGTAGCGATGAGAGACGATGAAAGACCATACAGTCATTTGATCACGAAATTTGGACTTGTGAATGCTGATCGTCACAACAAAGTCTTTGCATGCCGACGAAAATCAGTTCATTAGCGCTGGAGTTGCTCTCGGGAGTAAACTGTGATGACCACATCGTTAGCAAATTGTAAATTACCAATTTGCATACCCGTTGACAACTTAGGTTGAAAGGTTGTCAAATGATCACTTGCGTAATTAAATACCTTTGTTTTCGTCCTAAAAGCAGGCCTCTGCTCTGAGACCAAGCTTATAGATAAAAACCTATTGGAAATAGTTCATCCAGTAATGCAGTTGTTCAGTGTGAAATAATATGTTAGAAGTCCTTTCAAGCTCAACGGCGAGAAAACCGAGATGAGACTCTTTGACAGAATTCCTGCGTGCCATAGTAATATCAGTATTACGATGAGGAGTTCAAACTATACTGTTCAAAATGGTTAAACATGTATATTTTGAAATTATATCTGCAATAGGGCGAGTACAATGATGTCACGATTGCGAAAAAGTGATAAGCAACAATCGGCATTTGGATTTAAGCGTGTTTCCGAGTTTTAGGACAAATATGTCTTTTCTGACCAAATTTTGATTTGCGATAATGCAGTTGAGAACAGATGAGAAGAGGCATTTCAAGGTTCAACAAAGACAGTATCCAGACCATCAACCTAATTAAGACCAAAAGATAAATCTTGTTGTTTTATCTAATGATTTCAAACAATTACAAACCACTAGTGGAGTGTAAAAGAAGGGATGCGTGGAGCACAGTACAGTAGATAAGTCAGTGTAACTGAATAATTGATATAAAATCATAATTTGAAGCGCTCCTGTCACACTTGAAAAACATAATGCAGACTGTTTAATGCACATTTGTGTTCCAATTCAGAAGTTCAGAAGGAGTGAGCCGTTTGGAAGATTGCGCATGACCATAACGCTTTCTCGTCTCTCTTAGGAATTGTCGAAAGAATTTGCAGCAAATCGCTTGGATCATTTAATTTCAAACACGATGACCTTTTTCAGTTCTTTACTTTATCCTCTGTGACATTTAAGATAATTCTGAGATTTTCGCTTAAGCATTCACCTCAGATTTTCTATTGATATAATGTTGCTAATGAGCCTTAGATTTTGTAACAAAAGTCTCGCTAATGCGAGGTTACTTTTCTCTTGTGAGTTGTCACTGTGAAAGAGAAAACAAAGTGACTATTCAAATTAATCTTTATTATCATTACCCGCGATAGGCACACGTAGAGACGTGGAAAATTCGTCGTGCCTGTTACAACGAACGAGTCTAATAAAACCCCGCCACCGGAGGGAAAGTTTGAGATATTTTCACATCTTTGAAAGCACTCACATGTATTATTGCATGGGTGTGTTGTGGAAGTCTAAATTTGACTGGACTGTAGTTCTGATTGGTGCCGCACCCTTGTCAGGTTTATTCACGCTCAGACAAACAGTGCCTAAGTATAGTTCGTTCAAGAATGAATTATAGTTATACCACGCTCATTAAAATTATCCAAACTAACCGTATAAACATAAGTTCAGTATGAGATAAATCGAACTCACATTCCCGCACACATTTCAATGTCGAGCATTCTTCTGACGTACACGGTAGAGATGAATAGCGGGTCTTTCGAATTGGCCATGAAAAAACCCACACATACATATTTTCATCCATTTTTTTCGCTAAATGCTATCTCTACCAAATTCATCGAGATTTCGTTTTCTCGAGATACCGGGTTCTATATCGGAAACTATGACCAAAAACGTCGACTAAGGCATTGGAAACAATCAATCAAAACTGCACTGCAATAGTTATGTTTAATTTTTAGTGAAATTATTGTAATTGCTGAAATTCGTGTACATGAATAAAGCCAATTTCTTCTTCTTGTTTATGATGTTGGAAGTAACCCAATGCGAATTGAACACTGCTGATAAAATACTGATACATCAGTTTGTATCGACACAAATTTCGAAAGCCAGCATTCGGGGGCTCGAATAATCTGTTCTGCGATACCTGGTGATTAGATTGTTTATAAATGTGGGTAAAGTAAAGAAAATCGCCCCTCATGTATGTTTATTGCTATATAGATGGGAGGAATGATTATTTGCGGGTTTATTTGGCTCGATTCTACTGGTGCACTTAAGTTAAAAACACTTCGATCACCTAAATGTGGGCAAAGCCAGAAATGGGAGAAATAAAACCGTTAAACTGGTCAAAACAACATTGTCTCGTTGATGGTTTTATTGCCTTTTGCTTTTGAATTA
Organism: Atriophallophorus winterbourni; assembly: GCA_013407085.1. Lineage (NCBI taxonomy): Eukaryota > Metazoa > Platyhelminthes > Trematoda > Plagiorchiida > Microphallidae > Atriophallophorus > Atriophallophorus winterbourni. The sequence goes on along the minus strand of JACCGJ010016874.1, from coordinate 19,231 downwards.
TAACACCGATTCCATCTTTTCTTATTCGGATTGCTCTAGATTTTTCATTGACTAACGGAATTTGTATGCGAGAAATAAGAAATGCAACTTGCAGACTCCTTTCATTCAATTTAATGGTAAAAAAGCATTTCAATTAGATTCATTTTATGGATCCACAATTATCGTTAACCAACGTGCGACATAGCACTTCAACCAAAGCGTGTAACTTAAAAATTCTAATCAAAATCTGTCAACAACATCAATCGAACATCAAATATTTATTCGATTTTATATTTAGCGATCGAAATTTAATTATTTATGGTGCCGTCTGAATTGATTCTTGTGCAATAATGTGTATTTTTCCGCGTTGCTCACCTGGCACTAATAACTAAACCTAAAATTCTAAAACCTAACAACTAATGCGCATCAACTAATTATCAAATGCCTTAATGTTTCTTGAGCCTACAACTTTTAAGATTGAGAAGATATTTATTTGATTTCCGACTCGTTTTCACGATTATTCTATCGAGATAACACCTAGAAGTATGGAGGTGACTATACATGGTCGTTTAACTATCATAAGGATAGTAATGAAAAATTTATGATGAGCTTGTGAGACTAGCGCACGAAACTTATTTAATTCCGACGTCGCTAGAGGCCTTTCCGCTTGCTAAACGGTCGGTTGTTCTGTTGAGCTCATCAAGAGTAGAGGGAAGAGCGATGCAGCTCTTCGTTGCTGAGCGCAGATCAAGCCGTCGGCGTGCAACTGATGCCAACGACCGACTACGGCCTATCTCTATGAGCACTGCGGGAGAAATTGCCACTCCCGAATCGGACTGTTTATTCAATCTAAAACCTACGAAACATGAAAATATCATGCACAGGTGATGTACATCCATGTTCGACATCAACCGACCGAGGCCAACAAAAATATAGGAGAACTGAAACTCACAGTCATTTCAAACTGGCACGAAGGGCTCAGTGCACTTGCATTTCAGAAGCACTCAAGGCGTTTCTGAACGTCCAATAAATGTTGGTGCTCACATCCTCACCACAAGTGTAAATGGGATGTGTGCACCACAATATATCGGTAAACAATTTGACATTTACGATCGAAATGGAAGTCACCATAAAACTGTAAAAAGTATTAGTGAAGTAAATGTAAACAGCAATCTCTGTGTGATTTTGATAACTCCAACATAAATAATCTAATTCTATATAAACATAATCGTGGATTGTAAAAGCTAGGGCTGTGAGCAATAATAACCCATCAATCATTAGACTTATTGCTGATACGAACCGCCGGTACGCCCACGTTGTGTGACGCGTGTCTATCCGGTCGTCTGATTGGCCAGCATGCGTCGTCCATGTGGACATCGCACGACCAACACTATGAAAATGCGCGTGCGTGTCTGTGTCGTGCGCCAATCAAAACGAACGGCCACGTTCCGAGGCAAGCGCATGCCGATCGAGATTCCTATATAAGTATTAACGACACATGTCTGACTAACATAATGTTCACACAAACCGGATCAGCAGCCACACGACCAATATTGAGACCAAGTGCGCCCACCTCACAGGATTCGATTCCAGAGGCAGTGGACAGTTGTGGGACATTTTCACCTCGAGTGAAGCACACAACCCGACGAATCCGGAAATCATCCGTCCCTTTGGAACAACGTGAGCAATCGCGTCGAGTAAGTACAAAGCAGTACATCAGTATGAATCACGCCAGTCAATATTATCGGTATTTTAAACGTTTCTCATATGTTCTGGTAAGAAATTTGATGCAGCATAGGCGCTTGTTTTAAATGAATAGGATTCATGAAAGACTCCTTCATAGCTCCTGGTAGAGACACGTGCACATACAACCATAAAGAGAAGTGGAGTAGAAAAACACAGAGCTGCTCTCGAGTATTGTGTTGTTCGGTTCACTGAATGCAATGCACAGTCGAACACGGTAAGTACAAATTTTCAGCACATCATCCATACGGTGCAATTACACTAAAACATTACTGTCTCCACCTGACGACGGCAAACAGCCAGAAACCTGTAGTGGAGTGTAAAGGAGGCGAATGTGAGCACCACAATACATTGGGCATTAAACACGTTTGCAAATATTTTGTTGTAATGATTTGTATTGATATTTCATGCTGTAAGGTTTGCTGACTTCATTTTCATATTTTAGTTGAAGAAACAAAATATGGAACGACGACGACGTGCAAGCATCACAGACAAAATGAATGCTCTTCACGCCATGGCGATGCAATTAGTCGGAATAGAGGTGAGGATTGCAATTTTTGATTACACGAGCCGTATAATTAGCAAACTTTAAAGGCTTTTAGCAGTTTGTTCGCTCGGCATTCCAATTATTTGTGTCCAACACACCGCAAACTGACACAGTTGTTTGAACATATCAGTATATCTCATTCTTTAATTGCAGCCACGAGAGAAAACCGAAAAAGCGGATATTTTGACTTCGTGCTACACTGTGATCAAAGAAGTTTCGAAGATTGCAAAAGAAAAGCCGGGTGAGTTGTACTTCCGCACTGGCATTCAGCAACTTGTACGCGTTCATTCAATGATAATCGTACATTCTTCATCTAGTTCGGGCTGTGGAACACATTTCACTAAGACCAACATGCTTATGCTGTATTTGAGTATATTTTGAAATTTGCCCAAAATAATAATTCATTTTTTTGTTAATATAGATATTCAGGCCAGATTGAGACAAATTCGACATCGACTTCCGCCAGTGCGCAAACAAGAAGAACATTATTCCTCGTCAACCAGCCTCGTGGATGCTACCCGCACTCATTCCCTATGTGATTCTGCCAATGTATTCGACGAGTTTGACCAAAAGGAAAATGATCCTATTCCAACAGGCCACGTTGTGTTGAACGCATCCAGATTGCAAGGTACACATCCCATCATCAACAACAACTGTGATAGTCGATCCCAGATACACGCCGTCCGGCTTCCATCACACTGTCATCTTGACGTCCATCTTACTGATCACCTCAGGACTGGAGAGGTCGATGATTCGTTGAAACATCCATGCAAAACTGCATCTAAAGTTACGGATAAGAACTTCAGATACCCACTCAGTAATTTGACTACGAACACGCGATTACGCACAACTGATGCAAGATACAAAAGTGAAAGACAAACGAGTTGCGAACTACAAACATTCGAACAAGATGATCGCCTTTGGAGACCATACTTGTGAATACTTTTATTTAAACACAATGATGCTTTATATAGCGACAGATTATTTATAATTTATAATATTTCAACAATTTTTTTATACAAAAGATCTATCTTCTCAGCTTGTGGTGATATTTGTGTGGCATTGGGTTCAGTTATTCAGCGATGCAATTAGTGCATTTCAACAACTTCAGTAATACTGATGGAAATAACATTCACGACCGATTAAATTAAACGGTTGAATCGTTCACGAAAGAATCAAGAGATCGGATTCCAATATTAGTTGACGAATTCTCTCTGTGTTTGAACTGGCTCACTTTCGGTTGCATGTATCGGTACAAAATCTAAAATTAAACATCTTAATGAGCCGTATGTAAAATCACTGCTAGGTGAAAAAGACACTAGGCAATTATAGAAGGCTTTAAGAAAACTTTGCTGCCATCATAATGTGTGCAGTTGGCTAAGCAGCTCGCAAGCTCAACTTCATCTGGATTTTGGTAATGAAACACACGTGCATAGTTATCAGACCACCTTCACATGTTCACAATTAGATGACACAGATTTCAGTAAATCTGAATATGATATCCTCAATAGGTGCTGTAGGTTAAAAGTGAACAGACCCCTGGCCCGGACAGGGTAACTCCTGTCGTCTATCAAGAAGAAGAAGAAGAACTCCAATGGTACTTAATGTATGTGCATCATTGATCATCAAACCGATAACTTCCATTTTCAACCGTTTCCTTTCTGCTGGTACAATTGCAAATGGTTTGAAAACTACTAGGATTAAACTGGTTACCAAGAAAACTGCAAGAAAATTTCTCACAATAGCTTACTATTCACAAATCATGGAAAGCTTAGTTCTTAATCGCCTGCAGAAGATACCAAACTTGTTAGATGAGTATCAATTTGCATCTCGAATGCCGATTTGTCTAACTTTGAAGAGCTTGACAGCAAAGCATTAGCCGTCGATGTTTGTTTTATTGACGAAAGCGTTCGGTTCTGTCGATCGCGTCCAACTGACGGACCACGAGCCATACCAGGCAAAATAATTAAATGGATATGTGGGTACTTTACAATTCATTGAAATCAACAGGCTACGCTCTGCTTTGCTCCCGACTGAGAATTGTGTGCTTCGAGGAGCGATTTTATTTCCCTTCTTCTTTCCAGCATACGTAGCTGCGCTTCCACAGCTGCCCTCAACTTTCAATTTGAAATACGCAGATGACGTAATCATTGGATGTGTAGTAGCCAAAAACGACTCTTCAAATCCAATATCTGCTGCTTTCGCTGAAATTACTACATAGTCAGAAGAGATATAATTATCTTTAGATCCTGAAAAATGTACTGACCTTGCGTTAACTAAGCTGCGTGACGAACTTCGCGAAGCAAATCTGACTAATCTTAACTCATCTAGTATTAGGTCCACGCAAGGTCTACGTCAAGTATCTACGAGTCACCACATCCGACAACCTTACTTAGACAAATCATCTAAATATTCTACTTAATATAGTTCGTATGCTTTCATTTTATGCTTTTCATCTTTTTTCTATCTGCGTTTAGGCTAAATTATTTTCTCACGTCATATTCTATTGGATATTACCTCATATTCTATACTGCTTACCTGCTATTTTCCCCGCACTTCTTTCAAAAGACTTTGTGTTGCTCAAATGTTGCATCAGTATTGTACCGGGCGTGCAAACTCTATTCCTTATGAGGATACTTTTGAGAAAACACTGAAACAACATTTTCCATCCGATGCATGAGGATCTCCTTACGAGTGAAGCTACTTCCAAGACTCGATAAAAACACATCATACCGCCTTCTAGCACGTCTTCATATCAGAGGACATTTATCCCATTTGCTTCACGATGTCTTTGTCAAAGGGAACTGCTTATTGAACAATTACACTCGAATTTATCTAGTTGATATCATGTGTATATATTATAAGAATATTTTTATGCTTTCTAAGTGTAATTTGCATAGAATTCCTAGTGTTTTTTGTCAAAACTAGCTCAAAGCTGAAATTTCGAATATTATCGAATAAAGCTTTGTTTCTTTTTTTGTTCTTCGTAATTCAGCAGGTGAATTGTCAGGAATCCATAGTGGCCAAATTAAATGTTACGGCAGCAGTATTTAAAAATTAATTGAAGTCTTGATTTTTATTAATATTCGCTTCGTTCGTTGCTTTCCATATCCCGGTTGATCGAAGTCTATTGATTTTCGCGTTGAAGGTAGCTAGTGTTTCCATGTACTTTAGGAACTTCAGTAAATCATGGATATTGACTAGCTTCAAGGTCATGGAATGTTTACAAATGTTACAATCATCTTGGACTCACGTGTATCAGATTTCCGATTTATACCTGAAACCTATCGGTGACCTCCCGTGACCTGCGTAGCGTGCTCCCCGTTCGAATTGATTCATGTTAAACGGAATGTTTCGGGAATGATTGTAACATTTGTGCGGGTAGTAGGTGTCGAGTTTAGTTCGACCCGAAATACGCTGTCCTCGTGCTTACGGGAAACACCCGCAACATGTTATTAAAACGTGTTGAACATTTTGAAATATGAAGTTTGGTTAATTGAAAACTTACAATTCAAAGCAGAGTGAACCAAGCTATGCTCTCGAAGCTACACACTACCACACACTCTTTGAGTCCAGTAGTTTCAAATTGAAAAATGCAGGTATCTTTGTTCACGGGATAGTGGGACTGTGCATGGATTTGCGTTATGAACTTGATGATTCGAATTCGCATAAAGTCATTTTTCTCTCCCGCAATACATTTATGACAATTGCCACGTAATCATATGTTCACTCGGTACGGGAAACCTGTACGAAAGATGCTCTCGATGTGAGACATTCACCTTTATGAAGAAACATCTATTTACACGGTCCCTTTATGCAATAAAGCTACATAAGTTGGCATGTTTTGGAAACGCAATTAACGTTTTTAAAATGTTATTGCACAAAATCATATTTGGAAAAATAACGTGTCCAAAGCTAACTGACATTTTTCTGCATATGTTCATCATGTGTTATTTATCAATAACAAAATGATGCATGCTATTTCAGGCATTAGGAGGAAGAAGCCTCTACATGAGCAATCACCAACTGTGTACATCAGAGAATATAGGACAAATCTCGATCAAGTTGATTGCATTCACAAGCGGTCTTACACTCATTGATCATTCTTTTACTGAGACTGTCTGATTTACTTGGGTAAACGCCTGTACGATGGTGTCGCGAACAAATCAGAATGGAGATCAAAAAGAAAGTGTTGGCACATGGCCAAAATAATCTGCATTAATACGGTTTCGAGCGCGCCCAGCAGTTCCCTTACTGTCTAGACTTAATAATGCTGAGCTTATAATACGTTTTTCAAAATCAGCGAAGACTTACAGTTTGGTCAGCTCACGTTATCAACACAGGTAAACTAGTAGCAGATTGTTTCTTAGTGTGGAATTGAACAAATTAGGTATCCGGTTGAATAAAAATAATGTTTTAAGAAATAGATCAGAGCACATTTGATCAACTGCTCAATCCTAAACATGTTATTCTTTTTGCTTCACCTATTCTTCATCGGTGAACAATTGAGGCATCAAATATTAACACTTAAAGTTCACAAATGATTCGTCAAATGTGTCCGATGTCTGTAAACGAGGCAACCCAAAATGAACTTCCCACGCTCTGAGTGGCACAGAGTACATTGATTACGAATGCACTCCAGCCTGCGAACTGAATAGTCCAAAGTACTTTTACAGTGAGTCACACCATGGCAGGATTGGCCAAGAATGAACATCCATCAGAGAAAAAAATCAATTGAACATTCGGGATTACATGCTCACGCGATCTGATTCCACACCCTTCATTTGATGCTTTGTTTTACCGAATTCTCGATAGAAAATTAAGAACTCAATAACGGTAGTGATACTGCAACGTTTAGACAGTCCTAATCAAATCTGTGACTGCCAATTTAGCAATATGTTACCCGTTAAATTACAAAACTACAAGTCCTTATCGCAACTACTTTGAACAAAATCTGTGAGAGCGGTTTTCAATAGTAGCGCGCTGCGTGAATCTGTCGCAACACGCAGTATGGTTCTACTTGTATTTATTTACCATTCATCCTTGCTGCTTCCCCGTAGCTCAGATATCCCTCTATCCTTTCACACGAGGATGGAGATTGCAAACGGTGAAACGGGTGACCACATCGTATGTAACTACATGGCTTAAATAATCACTCTTAATTATCATAATTATCGTATGGTGTGCGCTTTCGAACGTCATATGCGTACCCACCATAGGTTAAACTTTTATTAGGTCCCAGGTAATAAAGAAAAATCACTTTTCAGCCAACTATATGCCTCCAACAAGACCGTTAATAGAGAATAGTAAGTCTGTCACCGTTTCCAAGTTAACGTTCAACGTGTATCCTGTAGTCATATTTTTGATCAACCACCGTTCAATCACGTAGACAAAATACTGATCACCCAACCACGTCTGGGTGCTGCGTGTTGGTTTGCCAAGATAATGGCTTAATTCGAGATTAGGGGTCGCCCTGGGCTTATTGTTCCCTCGCTTGTCATCCACATCCACACACGGTGTTGGGATAACGGCTTCCTGGTACCTTGGAGCTAAGAAACTAAAAATTATCTGAACTTTGTAAAAGTATGTCTCAGTTGGCAATGCGGGTGGGAGTTCTGATCCTCAGTAGCGCACGAGCGTCCCCTAGATGGCCATCAAACACAGTAAGGAATATTTTGTCACCTATACATATTGCCCCTACAATATGAATAAGATCAGAAACCCAGACAGGGGTAGGTTTGGTATGATTGGCGACCATAGGCTGACCTTTACAACTTGCGTGTTCGATAAACAATAAAACAAGCAAACCATGCCCCCTCATTATAATAGGCGTCGTTTCCAAACAATCAACGCTAGCTACATTGTCAGAACAGCGAAACCTAAATGAACTTACAAGATTTTCTCATTTTGGGCTATCCGATCTTCCATTTGTTACTGATAGCCTTGTTTTTGACAGATCCGAACGGTCAATCAAACAGAGCAACTTGTAGACGAACAACTCTAGGGATATTTAAAGTGTGGTCCAAATTACATTAAAAATTTCTGTTTCACGTTTTACAACAAACTAGTTTAGATGTCTAAAAGCCTCGAACTCAGTCACATGTTGTCCAAAGGAACAATAACGAGCGTATGTACACGCTTTTATCAAACAGATATTTTGTTCCGTCGTTTTCAGTGTGATCAGTATTTGTTTAATTTATGCTCTGAATGGTTACGCTTCATTGATAAGCAGGACTGTTTTCCTAACGGATCGAGGATTTATGATTTTACGTTATAATGAATAATGTTTAATTATTTGTAGCGAGACAAGAGATTGCATCGATGCTTGAAACGCTGATTTATACTATTTACAATGATTCGTTGGATACAAAAAGAAATTGATCTTACCATATGCTTTTTGTCACTAGGACGTCACAATCCCGCCCATCTTACAACCTATAATCGGAGAGCTGATCACAAACCAGTAAGGATCGAAATACCGAGAATGCTACGTGTGAATTGGGCTCTCGTCTTAACATTCATCCCGTAACCTCCTCAGATTCAACCCCATAACCCACGTGGTTGCTAGGCTCATTAGCATTAAGCGTCGGTTACCGTGTGATCATTGAGCGGATTGTTGAATCGAAACTTTAATTACTCCGGGCGATGTGGTCAGCTAATCCGCGGTCATTTTACGTGAAGTCTCGATTCTTTGATACTGTTGCTTAATTGTGGAAATACAACTAATAATTTTAAGCGATTATTGAATTTTCTTTTAAGTGGAAATTTTATTTCCCGGGATCGGATATAATTCAATAGATATAATTTTGCTCTTATTGTTTAGGCGACCCTGGAGCAAAATATCATTCGGCGAACTAGACATAGTTAAACGTCAATGTTTTCCAGTTCAAAGATCTCTAATCAAATGTAACCGAATTTAACACACTTCTTCCGAGTGTTAGTCTTACTGTGGCAATCCATGTGTTCATATTACTGAGGCACATCAATGCGGTGTCTTTGACAATTGAAAAGCGAATGCGAGAAATTATCTGGCGAATAGCAGAACCAAAATGTTTCGATGTTTGAAAGCACATAGTGGAGTAACGAGAACTTTCAATGGCCGTTATGTTACGACAGATTGTGGTGAGTAATATTTGTCGTTGTTTGGACTATCGTGATGTTGCTTTCTACAACAATTACAATATTCAAACTGGACACGTCCCTACAAAAATGACATTTCCTGCCGATATATTTATCAATAAGGTAGTTCTGGAAATGGATCTTGGCCAATTAGCGGTATGTGTATCTATGCTAAGCCCAAACATGATTCAATTTGACAACCACAATTCCACATTTACCATACTTTCAACGGAATGAGATGGTAATTCTTCAACTGATAATTGAATACATACCGAAAGACTATGCAGTCAGCAAATGCTAGCAATGCTCATTAAATAATGTGCGTTATATTCGCGGGACTTCATCTTAATTGAGAAACGGATTTAAAAATCTGAAACGTGAGAGAAGATGTAGACAAGTACGCGGTAGAGAAGCTTGATACGCATCAAGTTACGTCTCAAACTGTCGTTTACATTAATAATGACCATTTGGTTAGCAGAATGGAAACCGTTTCAAAATTATCTTTGGATCGTTCACGATGGCGAGTAACAGAAAGGAAAAAGATCCGGCTATATAGATCAAGTTTTTTCTAAATTAATAGCCGCAATCTGTGTCAGAAGCATCTGCTGACAAATCCGTGGCCACTAGACCAGAATCTGCAAAGGTCCGTTTGATGTAATTGCATTAGTGGAGCCTTAATTTACATTGTCACACAACCCCTTTTGATTGAAGGAAGGACACGGGGACTCTGAATGTTGTGGAGACAAATTGATTGAGACTGTCACAGTATTTTAAACTGTTTATGTTAATTTATTCCAGTATGCAGCTGGCTGTCACACTTGAAAGGTAATCAGTGTTTACACTCCCCTTTTATGTACTGTGTACCCTCAAACTCAATAGAAAGATGGAGATTTCATCAATTGCTGAACTAACCTCCGTTTCATTTTGACCCATGGAGCTTGGACATACTCGTTTAACAATTCCATCTGATAGTCAGCTTGTTCGTTAACGGGACAGCAAGTTTTAAGTAAACTCAATCAGGTAAAGGAGATGTTCAAATTATAGAAATTTGAGGTTGATTTTGATTCACAAAATCGAAGAACAATCATGCATTTTTCGAAATTCTGTCAGACATTCCACTTACGTCATCCGGCTGACGGTACTTCGGATCATACAGTCACCTTACTTAAGTGATTTCTAACCAAAGTGTAACCCATCTCTGCTAATGTATGTAAGAATGCTGCTGTTTGTCACATGCGAGGCAGCAATGTTTGCACAAGCGTAACGACTGTCACCACTGAGGCTACATCAATCACGCGGTTACATGAACTACAAACATGATCGAGTTAAAGTATTGTTTAGTAAATAGCCTTCATTGTTCAAAACCATGAATTTATTACCAGATTGACATGGTCTTTGTTGAACAAAGAGATTCTCATATGCCATCTGAGCTAGCAATGGAATGATTTAAATGGTTAAAAATATGAATAAACTTTGCGGATTGGGTTTTAAAAAGTCCCACTTTACATATTTCCACCACTAATGTATTTTTGAATGCATAATTCTTGTAGGGAAGTGGAAACAGGTTTGATTTTATTCCCGACACGAAAACCTCTTGTAGAGTAATAAACCCATTTATATAACGCATTCTTTCTTCTCTGACGTTTGTATTGATGCCTTCAAAGTTGAACGGTCATTAAGAAATGTCTTCAAAATTGCGCATCAGCTGTAATATTTAGTCGCAGGTGTTTTTCTTGATGTGAAACTTGAAAAAAGAATTCTCTGCTGGCATTACTCCAATTATTGCTACCGACTTTGAACCATCTTTACTGAAATCTCAAGGGTCTTAGTCGAGGCGATAAAAGATCACGGGTTAATCGTTAGCGAATAAGTAAGTTCAAGCGTGTCTTTTTATCATTGTAGATTCAGTCGCGCTGTAATGCAATGAAGCTACAATCCCGTTAAAGACGAATCCAAAATTAAACAAGTCATTGTTGTTTATAAAACAAGGATATAAATTTAAGTTAATGAGTGTGTAATTAAACTCATGTCACACGACTCTAAAATTCCCGTGGTTCCTGATTTTCTACAACTCAGTCTTTTATACTAATTTCCTAATGATATTTGCATCCGTTGAATAATTTCATTGTTTGAAGTTGATAAATCATTGTTCACAATAAAATAAACGGAAAAGCAAATGTGATATGGCAAAGTAAATGTTCGTACTTCTGGGTATCATCACTTGCTGGATAACCCAGATGAATATCGTTGAAACACGAATTGATAATCACAAACAAGGTCTCCAAAGTTCGTTTTGTTTCGCACTGTCCGAAGTGAACATGGATTAGCTTAAACACAGTATATCGGAATGATGGACGACAATTAAATTGTTGATAGAGAAAGAGGAAGAAGAATTTGATGTCTCAGGTTCATCAGTCTCGATCGACGCTCAAAGGATCCATCATTGAAAGAATCCAACTAGCCAGAGTATAATGAAATGACACATTGGGCCGATGGCATCCTTGCCTCAAGGTTATTTTCAATGATGCACACTCCGCTATCAGATGAACAGAGATGGGTTTCTTCATCCAAACCACTTCTGTTTATGTGATTTTTTCTCGCTTCAACATGACAAATGCAGCTTCTTTTTTGCTATCATCTCGTACCAATTTAACACGGTCAATGCCATTATGGCGACCGGTGCTGCGGGAGTTCGCAAGATGCTCGTGAATGTATTGAATCACCCTTCATTAGTCTTGCCTGAAAGTTCCTTGCTTATTTTTTGCAATCTCGCACGGAAATTCGAAAGCTGGAAGATTAGGTTAGTACATTATAAAAATTATCCAAGACCGATCACAATGGTCTGCCAAATAGTAATTCCAATGCTTGAATTTCTATCGTATTTGGCAGCCCTTACTAACATCATTTTCGGCGATATGCAAGATGCCCTAGAGCACAATAAAGCAGGTGTTCAAAATGGATGATTACTGTGCACCGGGTTGATGCAATGAAAATTTTGATGTATTTAGTATCCATCGATTTATACTAGCTATATTTTAAGCTCCTATCAATCTGTTGTCAGATGCATAAATATACTTTTACCGATTGACTGAATTTTGCGGCGAAACCTGGTTATGAAGCAAGAAATTGTAGGTCATAAGGAATCTGCATCTCCGATGTTATTCTTCACATTTCCTCGAGTTGATTGTAGATAGTATGGATCACCGGTGTAGGCATATATACCCAGTTTTATTCACTTTATCATTGTATCATTGTATAATCTCGAATCTCCTCGGCTCCTTATTTCTACAATTGGAAATCTTTGGTGATTGCAGGACAGTGAAGCATCTATACGTATTGTCGATGAAAATTGCTGTCATCTATGTTACAATTTCATTCATCTCTAAGCAGACCATGCCCGTGGCTATGGTGTACAGCGCGTTCATCTTTTCAGGAATCCTTGCCCGACGCCGCCACTCCGCGTTTTGCTTTTTCAACTAAAATCAGAAAACATCGCGATTAATAATTTGTGGCACTAGCCAATTAAGCACAGCAATAGGTGCATAATAATACATGAGATTTTTATATTATTTGAACGTTTTATTATCTAGCAGAGCTATAGTGTTGACGGTCATTCGGAAGTGAATTTGGAAGAGCAATAAGAAATAAATAGAACTTACTCGACGTATATTATCCCGCGGTTCATGAGACGTAGGATGAAGTTCAGATCCGATCGCTGCTTCCTCACTTGAAACAACGGGTTTAGAATTCGCCCATTTGATGAAACAGTTAGAACCGGAGTATAGGTTTCATCTGAAGATAGCCCGCACCTGGTCATCATTTTGTGTATTCAGGGCTTAATCAAACCTATCGGTACGACAATGAGTTCTCTATGGGGGGCGTGACCAATCTGCAAATCAATAGCAAGTGACACGAGTGCCAAGATGAGGTTCAAAATGCGATTGACACATGAGTGTGAGAAATCCGCCACTCCCCACCGTCGGGAATCTCCACACGTCCCTTATCATACATTTGCTTTTACATCGATGAGAAATAAACCTGGTTTTACAAGCTACCTGATTCTAAATGAATTTGTCAATTGGCATAGAAACATGTGGAAACTTGCTGGATATTTTAGCTCTCTCAGCAGCCGAGTAACGATGTCACCAATAAACTGTTAGATTCTGTCCAGATGATAAGATCCTTTACGATTTATCGATTGGCTAGCACTCGCTAAGGCACGTTAGCTAAATTTCGAACTTTTATCATCTATGCTATTACACTGATATTCCATAAATGGCTTGGATTTGCATCAAGAACTCGAAAGGGAAATGATAGCACAGTTTTGACGCAAGTGTATTCCAGGCGATTGATCCATGAAATGATCTTCCTTAGACGTACATCGTATCTGCTGAATGTGAGTCTAGCCGTTCTCTGTCCATCTTTCACTTATAGATGAACGAAAGTCAACTTACTTACAAAGATCATTAGAATAGGTTAATGCGGATGGAATACATGAAAATGCCAAGAGTAGGATATTAGATATCAAGTGATGGAAATTATGATGATATAAACATTGTCGCTTCGGGTTAAAAACAAAATATCACCCGTCATTTGTGATTTATGCGAGTGTGAATTGGTGACTGTCGCAGTCACACGTCTAGCAACGTTTCTAGGTGTGAACATTCAAGTTACACAAACTGTTAGACGGATTATGTCATCAATACTTCACAGTTTGGAATGACCTAAAGGATGATCACACTATGATCATCGTTTTATTAAACACATGTTCGCCTAGAATGTTACAGCTATGAACTCAAAATTCAAGAACCGACTGTTTAACGGCCGGTTACATAAGGCAGGAAAACATTCGAGCTCACACGAAGAGAAATCATTTTCCGAGTTTGGCTTTGTGTGAATTGTACGACAACATGGCTCACAGGGCATAAAATTATCCGATTGATCGGTGATCGAATTAGTTCGAAGAAAAATGCTCTCAGTGTTATGTGACCGAATTTACATGAACACACATCGTACAGGTTTGATAAGCGTTGTCCTGGTCAAAAGATCAGCGCAACCTCGATTACTCAAATGTATTTAGGTCTATTTGAACCTTTTAACGATGAATATTTTATACATGCATCAATTGATGGTGGATAAATTAATTTGGTTCTCTAAAAATTCGTGTAAACCAAAAAAATGTTGATTTTTATTTTCTTCCGTTCTTAATACGAAGGCACGAATAATATTCACCAAGTGTATCAATAATTTAACGTCAAGATGAATGACTCTTTTAAAGATCATAATGCCGAAATCGCGCTGAGCTCAGCGAAGATCTCACTTTCATCGTTTGATATCATCAGTTGATGTACACTTGATGACGTGCTGATCCGGAGTAAACGAGTAGCGGGTGTATGATACAACAGAATGCAGCGTTGGATCCGGGGTCGTGAGGGTCAATCACTTGCCACGATATCCCATGGTTCATGCAAATTGCATGTATTCACAATAATTTGATACATCTAATACTAGCCGGATCATATTCTATTTGCTAATGACACCCCAGGTGATAGGACTTCAGTTGTTTACCTCAGTCAAGATGACTCCAAATTCGCCTCTTGTTCCCCTATTCGCAAAACCATTTTGACCAGGGCAACGTTTCTGGAATCAATCCAGTTGCATGAATATGATTCCCGATCGGTGTCGAACATTTTCATCTTCAATGCGAGTCCAGTTTGCATATTGAGGTCAAGACGAAATGAAATGTATGACTTAAACATCTGCCGCTGCTGTGTAAAATCAAATTTGATGATAAACGATGACTGAATAATTATATATAGATCGCCTTGGTATAGAAGTGATGCTTCAGTCCAAACTGGTTTATTATAAAAGACGTCAAATACCTTACATCATTGAATGAATAGATCAATCGAAAATCAATTGGGAGGGGATGTTCGTCGATAGAATGTTTTCGAAATTCGTTCTACCTCTAACAAGCTGAATCTCATGACTATCAAGATCAGGTTAATAAAGCCGTTAGGATCCATTTATTGGATTACTTTGTAGAACTGATTCCGTAATGTATGGACGATCGCTCCCAATTCGCGATGAAATCGAAGCAGCCCGATAGTTAGTGCAACCAGTTGAACTATAGGCGCAGTCACATTCACGCTCCTCATTAATTTTCTGCCCAAATCCAACCAACGGAGAATTCACCACAAATCGTCACAAATAAAAGTTTCGGTGGATTAGTAAACGGATTAAGAGTTCGTAACTGAGGGTTCGAAAGGGAACACGACGGTTACAAGTTAGCGGATCGAGATTTGCCGGGATTCGGTAAGAGTACTTGTAGCCTACCTGTAGACTTGAAGTGAGCATTCAAATATTTGAGGTAGTATAAGATGTTTAACTGAAAAATGAGAGCCTAGTTCTATTGCGCTGTACTCAAGAGTTCATCTTGCAATAATTAGTGATTATAGTTATCGTTACATCATGAACAAATAAAATGATTATCGAGTAGGTGGCAAGAAAATATCCAGAAGGCAGACATGTTGTTTTGAAAAAGAACTTGCCCAATAGATGTGCGAGCAAAACTTGCGCACGGCGTTAACCGGTGGACAATTCGAATGCCCTGGTAAATAATAAACACACGGGGACACGTTTTACAAAGTACCTAGGATTAAGGCAGCTGTTTTAGCTAATTATAAAATGGTTGATTTGCTGACCCCACACATCCCTACTGATGTTTCATCATGGACTTGGAATCATACAATGCGAAGTTATTCGGCTCAGTAAGTATTCTGGATAAAAACAGTTGGAGCGTTGCATATTGTCCAAGGTGTGAAATCATATTGCGTTTAACGCTTCTTGTTAAAGGAACCGGTACAATTTGACAGCCCAATGGACTCTAACAACGCGAGGAGGGAAAACGTGTTAGCGACTATTGTAAGGCCCCAATCAGCGTAAAAATAATAGTACATGGATTTCACTGTTAAAGAGTTTTAAACAATTATTTCTACGCATTTGTAATTAAGAAATCACTTGTCCAATTCGAGCTGGAGTTTAGACCATTTTATAGTTGCTCCTCTGGCTCAGACTTTGAAAGAATTATATATCCCCTCGGTTGGATGAGGTTGATTAAATTCCTGTAAACTTTGAATATGTCTTTCGCCTCGTGGGTGATATGCTAGCGATTAACTTTGAAAACCACGGAAATCACACACGGGCACAAAGCAGTCCAAAAACACTTGGACATGTTACATAATGTGAAAAGTTAATCGTAGTCACATCAGCTAGCGTTTCCAATCTGGCAGCGGTTTGTGGGTATAATTATCACTTTAAAATGAGAGTGGATATTAACCGTTCACAACGGGCACCCGAGATACTGACCTCTGTAGTCTCACGCTATTATTCTGCGATTTCTGTATGAGTCTCATTGTTACAACCACATCAGTCCTTGTATGTATTTTGTGTGAACAATGTGGACCAATTAACAGATTGCTGTAAAGTTGATCAGCGAATTGCATACTGCGATCAACGGTAGTCCTAACATCTTATCAATAGTGTACAATATCGTCAAGGATTTTTAGTTGCTATGTTGTATTGAAAACGGTTTCGGACAATAGGGATTCATAATGGACACAAACTAATTCATCAATTGCTATAGAATTCAACATGCACTCCGTTCGCTTGTAATGAATCTAGTCTAACAGAGGATCTTATGAAGATCAACCTAATTGATAAAATAATTTAGCACCACAAATTAATTCTTCTATTGTTATGCAGTTGCAGAATGATTTTACTTTCTATGCGAGCGTTTACTCGATTCCATGGATTCGAACAAGTTGTATTGCAATCGCTGTGAAGCAGCTGGTGGGAAGGATATATCGTTAATCGTATAAGTAGATCCAGGTATCTGATACAATTTCTACAACATGAGTTGCAATATTTCCATTTCCAATATTTGCCAAAACCCCAACCAATATGGTTATCTGCATGTTTGCAGCTATTTAAGACAATATTCCCATAAGGATCACAAAACTTCTATCAATGTCTGGAAATTACGACAAACACATTTTCAGAATGAAAAAGATTTATATCAAAATCGGAAATCCAGCTTTACGTTAATTTTATCAAAATCAGTATAAAATTACAAGGTTATAAGAAAATATAACACAAACAAAATATTAACGAGATAATTGGTTCATTGTTCATCCTACGACCCCACTCTTTTTGACAGAGATATCTTGATGTGAATGAGAGGAAAGTAATTGGAGTGAGTGGGAGGAGTCTGTGATATTAGTAAGTCAATCATAAGATAAGAACTGTTTTTTATAAATTGGTAACAAGACGTTTTCGCGGAAGATAGAACTTGTGAGAATGATAATTTAGATGTAACATCTTATTATCGAATATCCTTTGAAAGTTTGAGGTTTTAAATATAATTGGTCGTTGATTATATCAGATAACTTTATCGAAGCGAATATATGGGAAAGCTATGGTTGGGCATGTTTTATTGGTGATTTGTTAATGGATGCATAATGTTCGAATCTTTTTGTCATTTCATGGCATTTCGATCATTACTGGTTTTTCATTAGCCACCAGATTATGAGTTTTGCGATGGTCGGGGTTGCGATGTTCAATTGACAAAAAGCATAGGGAAATCAATGTTTGTTTTTGTATCAAATGAATCATTGTATAAATTATGAATCCACGTTTCAAGCTGCATTATAAATTGTGATCTGGTTACATTAATACAAGTTTTCATGGTCATTTAGATATATTTTTTCATTCGCCTGACTTTGCATTTTTGGCTAATTCGCCAAACAAAACAACCCCTTATGTCTTAGGTTCAGTGGTCAATGAACCGTAAACGGTCAGAGCATAAATAAAACAAAGATTGCCCTCGCTGAAAATGACATGCGTATAGGCCATTGTGCTGTGGCCGAAGGTCAGTAAACTCGTAAATTAGACAGAAGTGGGCATTCAGGGTCACCGTAATTAAATCTGAATCTAAAATTGCATTATGATCAATCCCTGAATAAACCGCATTATTTATTCAACAAATTGTAAACACGCATATTGTAGTGATTCCATGAAACAGTATGATCTCTCAATAAATTTCCAAGAGGCTTGCCGCAATGAAAGAATGTAATTTCACGGCAGCATTGAACTTAAAGTCCACACAATGTGTTCGTTATAGCTATTAACTTTAATCACATATTGCAGCTACACGATCATTGGGCTTGTCAAAGCTATCTCTTTACAGAGGAAAGTATTCAGACAATCTATTACGTCTACTTTCAACCGTTTGAAAATGTATCCATTTATCGTACGAGGGATCGAATCTCTATTAAACAGACAACTTCAAATGAAAACCATATTCTTCAGTCAGTTTGAGAATAAGCCTGTTTTACTCTATAATAGCAGATACGTACTTATTCTTCGCCATTGATTCATGTTTCTGTGGATAATTACCGCTACATCGAGATACAAAATGTGGCATGTACATTTATATGAAACAAGAATTGCAGTCGAAATGAAAATGAATTTTACAAAAAAATAATGCTATTATAAAGAAATTAATAATATGCTCACATCGTTGTAAAATTATCAATATGCTTACACGGAATGGAATTATTTGAAATAGCAAGTAGGAATTTTTAGTCAACCATAACAGACCAACCAGTCGCTGGTCTAGAGATCTTATTAGTATATTAGGGACAATGCGTAGGTGACAAAATATTCGTGACAGAATACAATGGCTAGTTCGTGCGCTACTGATCATCCCAACATACCCGACCTTGTCACGTGAATCACACTGATATAATGCCAAAGTTTACGTTCAGACCAAGATGATATTTA
>JACCGJ010016872.1:0-61830 GCA_013407085.1 Atriophallophorus winterbourni | reverse complement strand
TCTAACTGGTATTATAACCTAAGCATCTGGGATCCGTATGTCATCTAGCTCTAAAATTCGTATTGATAATACACATTTTCAAATAGCATTGCACCAGTCAGTTAACTGAGACACACTCATACAAACTGAACACACTGAATCCAAAAACCGAGGATGTCATATCTTTTATGTCGATAATAAATTGTATACTGCCGCGAATTGTTCAGTTGGTCTTCACATGTAATCAACGGAAACCCGACCACTAGCTTGGTGGCTTTACCTTTCCACATATCATATACAATGGACCAGTTCTCCGATGATGTAGAAAGTTGGAAGCGAATATCTTCTATTGTTGACTGTCAGTAACTGCAATAACGTGGCTTGGGCATATTGATTAGGAACTGAAAACTTGGCATTGTGCTCTTTGAAAAATTACATGCAGTATGGATTAGTAGAAATCAATAGAGCACGGTTCATTTTCAGAATATATATCGACATTTTAGCTGATTGTTGGGTATATTTAGAAGATTCTCGCTGTTAACGTTACCAAGGATAATGAACTTCTACCTTCGCGCTACGTTTCAGTATGACTAAGAAGTGGGTTCATTGGCTGTGAATTCTTTTTTCAAATCTGTTGCAAAAGCACAAAGTTAGTGATAGATCTTTGAAATGATTCGTACTCCAAAATATTGCGACTCAGAGAAGGATTCTGCGAGATATTATTCCGATATATATTCATGTTGTTGGCTTCCTTCGTTTGATGTCGACCATGGATGTATATCACGGTCGCATGATGTTTTTATGCTGCAAAATGTTTTACACTGAATATACATTCCGAGTCCGAAGCAACAATCTCCTCCACAGCTCTCGTAGCGAATATAAATACTCAGTTGATTGACGCCATTTGCACGCCGGCGGATATATTTATATTATATCTATTGTTAATTTTTAGCCATATTTCAATAATATGGATAACAATGCATCTGAAATCCTAAAAAAACTACACTTACCTTTCAGGTACTGACTACGAATTGCACGTAGAATTGAAAGTGACTGGATCGTCCGGAGCGACGTCACCAGCTGTTCAATTCCGGATTCCAAAAGTTAGCGCAGGTGCAATTGCAGCAATCACAATTGCAGCTTTTTTTTTCGTCGCGCTGTTGGTTTTCGCTGTTGTGTTCAGAGAAAAATTGATGAAGCAATTTAGAGCCATCAAAGCCAGGCTGCTTGCTGGACGTGCCAATCCGGTTCAAGCACACTGGTGAATTCGCTGAGCAATCAACATTGCTGCATTTAAACTGCTTTCATATGCTGATAAATTAATGTTTACCCATGCTTGCAATAAAATCGCTTTTTGTTCAACAAAACAAACTTTGTTAACGAAATGCATTTACGTGAATACGGTAGAGCGGATTGTCACCGGGTTCAGTTTGAACATAATGGCGACAGCTTTAATCAAGGTTGAGATTTTACGTTCGATCTATCTGTTGTAATCGTTGAAACGTGCGCTACAATCGATATTGTTGAGAAGATGAATACGCGAAATTCGATCAAAAACAGTAGTCCAAAGTATGCACTTACAAGGATTAAGACAGACTGAGTGAGCACTGTCATATGGTTGATCACAACATAATCGTTTCAGTTCAATTAAAACTGATCTTCACGATTAACACGAGTATTTTACTCCCGATTAGTCTGCATGTGTTATCTTTTCTGAATAGCTCTTGTTCTGTAGAGGTTGAGGCTGCAGTACCGGGAGCATTGCGTGGGAGTGTAGTGTACAATTATCTAAGATGGAGATTTTTCACATGAGAAATTCGGTATGTGACTATTCCAATCAGTTTGTTGATTTGGATAGATCCGGATAGATTGGTGTAACTTTATCCTTGCTAGTGTCACCAATGAAATTTAAATGCATTTTCTGCCGAAAACTATTGGGTCTTATGGAGTTTCTCTGCAACTCATATAATGTAGGATCGTAGAGAAAGTGAACCTGTACCTTGATTTTGAATATTATAGGCGTCTCAAGCAACAATTCAACATAGATTTTGCTTCAAGATTCAAGAATTTATGGTATAAAAAAGCTCGTACCTGTACAACGCCAAAGGATATTCGTATAAGAACAATAAATATATATATATATATATACAAAATAAATAGAGTCATTAGGAAGATCGACAGTTTTGTAGTTACAAAAACATGTCATGTATTGTGGCGGTATGATGGGTAAAAAATATTCGTTTGGAAAATAATCATGTTATATAAATGGGATGTACGGTGGAATTACTACGCATCTTGAATCTAGAATCTTGCATTTATATATATCCAATTTGTTCCTAAAAATCCTTTCACTAGATGATTGGACAACATCTGAGGGTAGGGAGTTCCATAAGTAACAAACGCGCACCGAATAGAAGAACCGATGGCAGTTCGGGTGGGATATCAAATGCCAATGGATGAGTACGTGTGACATGGCTTGACCGGAGGGGAAATAGATGCCTTTGAGTTCATTATTTTGTAAGTTAGGATTAGATCAAATCGAACCCGTCTGTGAAGCAGTGTATCCAAATTAAGATGCTCAAGTCCATTCTCATATGGTAGGTTGCGGAGGCAGGCAACCATTTTAGTTGCTCTCGAGCGGCTTGATGTCTTTTTGTAGTCACGGTGCCCAAGCTTGCACTGAGTTATATACGTTTAATATACGTATTTATGAGCATGAAGAATGGTTCACGGGAAAAATGTCCGAAAATACGCCGAAGCATACCTAGCATGCGACTAGCTGGGTCGTACACTGCTTCGCATTGCATGCTAAACTTAAGACTTATCCATATGCCGAGGACTTTTTCTTTGGTTGTCCATTCCAGTTTATTTGATCTAAGGTTGTATGAGAATGGAAAATCTTCGCCTATTTGCAACATTTTACACTTTCGGAAGTTTAATAGAAGTTTATTTCGCTCCGACCAGCTGTTCAATATATCCAAATCACTTTGTAAGCGCAAACAGTCGAGGCTTGACGTGATTCGCATCCAAAGTTTAACATCATCTGCAAAGAAAACCATTTTGGCTGTGAATAGTTTCGGAAGGTCGTTGATGTAGACCAAAAAGAGAACCGGACCAAGTACCGAATCTTGTGGGACACCGCTAGTGGCCTCGATTTCCCCAGACATCACACCATCGATACGTACAGTTGCTTTGCGATCAAGAAGGTAACTTCTCAGCTAGGCAAGAAGGCACTCATTAATACCAACATCGTGCAGCTTGCGCAGGAGTATAGAATGGTCCACGCGATCAAACGCCTTTGATATGTCCAAGTAACACGCATGCACGCAACCACCATTATCCACTACCTGCCTCCAGTCATCCAGCGTCTCCAGTAGGTTAGTCAAGCAATAACGAGACTTCCTAAATCCATGTTGCTCTCTAGACGACAAGTTTTGGGCTTCGAGATGACTCACAATTCTTTCGCACACAATTCGCTCCATAATTTTTGAGATCACTGGAAGGAGTGTAACAGGACGGTAATTTGCTGGGTCAGAACGAGTTCCACCTTTGTAGATGGGTGTTATGATTCCCCGCTTCCAGTCATTAAGTACAACACCCTCCCTCAAGGAGTGATTAAATAAATCACAAAGTGTTTCGCACAGTTGACTGCCGCTTACATTTAGGATTGCAGGTGTGATTCCGTCAGCTCCCGTGGACTTGTTGATATTCAACTTGCGTAGGTGGTGCTGCACTATTTCCGAACTGATGCATATATCGCATATAATTTCAGGCACAATTGGTGCTGACAATTCTGACCGCTGTAATTCATCCTTGGTGTGAAAAGTCCTGAATAAAAACTGGCTAGAGCGTTAGCGGTTTCCAGCACAGAATCAGTTAGTCCGTTATCTGTCATGATCGGAAAAACACCGGGTTTCAGCTTCGTAGTGTTGTTAACATTTCGATGAAGCAGTTTGGGATTTCGCTGCATTCTTACCGCCAGCTGAAGCTGGTGATATTGTTTGTCCTCATGGATGCGATTTGTGACTTGATTTCGAAATTCGCGAAAGTTTGCCCACGTCGAATCAGTTCTGGAGACCCTGTGAATAGCCCATGCCAAATTTTGCTTTGTCAACCATTTTCTAGTCCTACTGCGAATTCTGTAGTGTGGTTCTTTGCTATTATGTTTCGGGACATTTTTTAGAATTGAAATGTATCATGTTGATCATGTAATCTGTCAGGGTTTTGCAATGCGAATCCGGATCACTGAAATTTATATTATGTTCATCGAAAGCTACCATTGTTTCCATCAAACAAATGTCATCCACTTTTAAATTTCGATTTGTTTGCTTGACAATTCTACCGGCGTTGCACACGTATTGAAATAGCAGAACGAGGTGGTCGCTTCGGCCCAGCGGAGGTGATACTGAACATATTCAACGGCTGTGGCTTCGGACGTTAAGACTAGGCCTAGAACAGTAGTCTGTTGCAAATTTCGTTGTTGTGTATAATCGGAAACATGATTATATAAGGGGATGTAATCGAACAGTTCGCGAAATTTGTAATCTAGGTATAGGGGTGGATGATCTAATCGGTTATATAGTTTAGGCAGATTGAAGTCTCCCATAATCAGCAATTGCGAATTGAGCTGTTTTCCGGCGTAGGGCATTGCTTTCAAGAGTTTTTCGTTATAAGCATCCAATGATGATGTTGAACGGTAAACTACACCAACGACGCAACTGTCGCCTGAGTCGAGCTTCAAGTTGCACCATAAACTGTCTTCCAGATCGAGTTCAGTATCTGTAACTACCGTACAGTATAAACGTTCATGGTGGTTAACAGATACTCCACCACCTGTTATTGAGCGGTCTCTCCGAAACAGGGTCATGTTTGGAATAGAGAGCTCGTGATTGCTCACGTGAGGTTGGAAGCATTTCTCAGTTATTGCTATGACGTCTAGTGAGTGCTGATTGCAGAGATCTTTCAGTTCAGCTAGTTTTTTAACAGGCAGGATCTAATCAACAC
Organism: Atriophallophorus winterbourni; assembly: GCA_013407085.1. NCBI lineage: Eukaryota > Metazoa > Platyhelminthes > Trematoda > Plagiorchiida > Microphallidae > Atriophallophorus > Atriophallophorus winterbourni. The sequence continues at coordinate 56,847 of JACCGJ010016872.1, read as the reverse complement.
TTTTTCTTACGCCTCTGACAAATCAGACGTCGTTATGAAATCCATATATATATATATATATATAATCTTCATCAGAGATTAGAATATCACAAATTACATTTCCACTTGAGTAACCTGAACTAAGTTTTTGTTATAGTGATTTGGTTCACGACAGCTCGATCCGTATAACAATATTTGTACAAAAGATCACAAATTTGTCTAAATATGAACCACTTCTTATTTAATGAGAAGTTACACAAGCCAAGCGATTGTTGAGCGATCTGCTCACCTATTTTCGCAGTGCTGGCTAATATGTACATTGAGCACTTCGAAGAGATCGCTTTGATAAACGAAACGTTAAAACCAAATATTTGGTGGCGCTATGTCGACGATACATTCGTCATCATAACGCGAAACAGACTAGAAGCAATTCACAGTTTTCTCAATAGTTTGAATCCGAAAATCCAGGTCACAAAAGAAACCGAGTCTACGGAAGGGACACATCTGTTCTTGGACTGTCTCGCGCAAAAAGACAACGGCAATATAAGAACAACGGTATATCGTAAGCCAATCGACAGGGACGCCATTTTGAGATTCACATCTGCGCACCCTAACAGGGTATTTCAGTCCATAGCAAAATCGCTATTCTACAAGGTTGACCGCCTCTGCAGCGATGATGCAGCTAAGAGACGAGCTTATGAAGAAGTCAGTCGCCGACTTGCAAATCATGGTTACCCCAAGAGCTTAATTAACCGCCAATTGAACCGAGTTAAACATCTGCAACCGAAAACAGAAAACGTTTGGCGAGCTACGGTATCTTCATCGTATGTTGAAAGCGCCTCCGAAGGAATAAGTATAGTGTTGAATAATGCAAGTATTGGAGTAACATATAAGGGAGGTATAACTCTCCTTTCCGTATTAGTGCATCTCGAAGATAAGACTCCTTTAGGTTGTGCGAAAAACTGCATCTAAAAAATCAAATGCAATGGTTGCAAGTGTACTTACATTGGTCAAACATATAGAGAACTTTGCACTAGGGTAAAGAAACATAGGATAGGAGTAGGAAAGCAACTTCGCAATCCTTGTGAATATAAATCACTGATTCGGGATTCTGCACTAGCTGAACACGTGCTAGACACTAGACACAACGTAGATCTTGATAACGTGAAAGTGATAAGACGGGGAGTGAAATCCTATAGGCAAAGACTTCACGCCGAGGCTGTTGAAATAACAAAGGCTGGGGCGAATGCGGTGAACAAGGTGGATGGGGCGGATATTTCAACTTTTTGGCGTTCGGTTCTGCAGCGGATAAAGATTAACGTGCAAAACACCTAATGTGCAAATGGATTACCTATGCAGTGTCTCAGTGGACGCTGTTCGCACATGCACACTAAATAAACAATTTAGGGATTAACACCGCATTTAGGAGGGTGATCAATTGTCTTGGTCTCCCTTTCTAGATTAGAGAACTCAGGTCAAGAAAATGCCATTTAAACATGAACACTGTTCATACTGACACCCTTAGACTGACGAAGCTTCTGTATTCAGAAGCGAAACGTAACTAAAAACTTACTGTAACCGATTCATTGCAAAGTTTATTTTCATGATTATGGACTCCAGATCGGTTTCGAATATTTTCAAATACCTTGTTTTATCATTGTATTACTCAGTTATCTGTATTTCTCTGGAAGCAAATGTTCTCCATCACATACAAACAATATTTTAAAAGTTTATTTCAAGTTGGTAACCTAAAATTGTTTAATGACAGCTCGATCCGTATATGAATTGTTTGGGTATTTCTTGAAACAATTATTTCTGCTTCATGTTGGTTAACAATTGAGAATCAAGGACTTCTTCAAGAGCAAAAATTTAAGGCAACATTTTACAATAATCATTTTAGAATGAGTCCACCAACTCCAAATATTTTCTCAGCAAACAGATGGAGCAGACAGATAGATTTCAATCGTGTCGGTGATGATTTTGCTGTGTCGGTTTAAAGAAATGCGCATACGGATGTTAATGTGCAAAATAATTCGCATTTTCTGCGAGCTTGTCTTACGTTTTTGGTCAGGTCTGCAAAGCAAAACATTTTTCATGATCAATTTAATTACACGCGTCCAACCTAGACAGGCACCCCTTAAAATTTGGTTCCGGTCATCGGGAACGCAATCCTAATCCGTCCAATCCATTATCACATTTCCGACAAAACTTTCGTCGGTACTTTTATGAAGTCCTTTTATACTTATTGAGGAAAGGTTTTCGCCAAGAAATTGTATTTTCACCTAATGAAATTCTCTTCAAAGAAACGTTACGATTTCATATTGAATAATACTGCGTTGACCTCACTTACCTAAAACCATTATTGTTACCGATTGACACACAATTGGAATAAAAAATTTCAATCAATTTATTTCCCACATACATTTCTCCTCTCCATTTCAAACTTGGTCTTAGTTTCACTCCTCTTTCAAACTAATTGATGCTGACACGAAATAGTATTTGGTTTAAATTTTATACTAACTTTCTATTGTATTGCGGATCGTTTTGCGTTATTCCATCATAAATCTAAAATCTTTATAAATTAATTGATAACATTGCATCCATTCAAAACGCACATACACCATGGGACGTAAAATATCCCCTCATTCATCATACAACTCCAACCATCTAGAAAGGACGTTGTTGTTCGGACTAAAACTAATATGATGGTGTTGAATTTAGAGGATCGCATACAGAAAATTGAAGGTTTGCTAAATGACTTAGTAATGAGCAAACTGAAGCCTAGACTTGAGTGTGGAAATCGTGTTTCATCTCCGTTTCTAAGGAAGCAGGAAGGCAAAAAATGCGATGATGAACATACGGACATTCGACCTAGCAATTCAGAACAACTAAGCCGTTCCCGTGCTCCGCATGCCTTGAAAAGGTCTGAAACAAATTCAACAAAATCCGAGAATGAAAAGCGAGCCGTTAAACAACAAACTGATCCCAAAACAGATAATGCTTTGGTGAAACGAAATAACATCTCCACCAATCGTAAGGCACACTTTCTGAGTGTCATTTGTACTGACGTTCCTGAGCCAGAATGCACTCTCTTCAAAGACCGTCAAAGGCATGATGAAGAAAAATGGAAGGAACTGTGTGAACTTATGAAACTTGGAACTGTAGTGCCGTTAGCATTGACTCGCTTTACTAGACGGCGTGATTCACCTCATGAGGATAAACCCAGACTGTTGAGGGTTAACTTAGAAAATGAGCGTGACCTGGAAAACGTACTACTAAATTCTTACCTACTTGGGTCTAACAATTCACTGAATATTCGTATTCATGTTGATATTCCATGGTCCGAAAGGTGGAACAATACATACGACAAAAGAATGACATCTAATCGCAATCTCATCATCCTCTGAGTTCCAGAACTGGCAGACAATCCTGAGGCTAACGAGCGAGCTGAGCATGACTACAGGCAATGGAGTTTTCTGGCTGATACCATTTTCGTCGAAAAGGCCGTTGTCGTGGATACTTTTAGACTGCCTTCCTCAGCAAAATACAAAGGTAATGGGCCACGTCCATTAAAAATAAACTTTCTAATGAGTACTATGGTTGATACTGTACGTTCCAACTGGAAAAGCTGGAAACACAAAATCCCAAAAGGTGTCATCCTTAGCGATCACATAAACACTGATATAAATGCAGCCCATTCTGCATTAAATACTGTCAGGATTGATGAAGCCCTATCAACTGAACCAAGAAATGAATCTTCAGCTGGGACACAAAATCAGCAATTGAACGCAAAGCCACCCAAAATGACTCCCGAGAGTGGACTGAAGCCAGATACAGAAATCTTTTTGGCCAAAAAGAGGACTCGATTTGCTCCTCTCAACCCGAAACGACCGATATGCTACTTAACTTGTCAAAAAACAGAACAGTGCCGACTCTTCCAGAGTCGGCGTGACAATGACGGTTGTCTCAGATTATGACATCACACGACACCATCCACCTTTGCTTACCAAAACTGTTCTTGGATGCCTCTATACCAATGTCCAATGCTTGATTAACAAATTTGCCGAACTTGTCGCTCGGTTTGAGACTAAACGACCTCAGCTCATTGCCATTACCGAAACTTGGCTGAGCCCGGAAATCCACGATTGTGAGTTAGAGATTGCTTGCATGTCACTGCTCCGCCGAGACCGTGCGTCACGTGGAGGAGGTGTGGCACTCTATTATGATCAGAGACTCAAGTGCAAAGAACTGACGGATTCCGACTTGGTGCTTCAGGACACGTTATGGTGTTTGTTGACAACGACTACAGGCGATGATTGCACAATCGTCGTAATTTATCGCCCACCAGCAGCCCCGAAAGTTTATAATACGAATCTACTCGACAAGCTACGCTTGATTGCCTCGAGATATCATACCAGAATCTTGATCATGGGAGACTTTAATCTGCCTAACTTGCTGAAGACGAACAAAATTTCTCAAACCTCCACTGCTTCCAACTTTCAGCAGCTGTTTGAAGAAATTCCTTTGTATAATCACGTTGAAAGCAATACAAGATACAGAGGGAGAGATATGCCTTCAATGCTCGATCTTATCTTGACAACTGAAGAGGACTCCGTCTAAAGCATTACATACGATTGTCCGCTAGGTTCGAGCGACCATTTGGTCTTGAATTTTGACTACCTATGTCGAGCAGAGCGAACAAACGATAGAACAAAATTCATCAGAAAGGTATGCCTATCAAAATTATCAAACGCCCTAAGTTTGATTAACGATCGGCAAATTGAAGGCATAGGAGTAAAAGAGCAGTGTTGTAGCATTTTGACCAATCTAAACCGGGGAATCACCTCAAACTCAGCATTCGTACCAAAACAGTGTGGAAAGGCATTCGAATTTAAAATCCGCAGTCGCACTTGGAAATGGATTAAACTGAGAAATAAGGCTTGGATAAACCATCGCCAGTTAACCGCCGATGCCACATCGGAGACCTTTAGAAAACTAAGAAACCAGGTCATTAAACTTATTGCTGAAGACAAAATACAGTATCAAGCTGTCATAATGTCTAAAATGGAACGGAATCCCAAGCTTCTTCACCAGATTGTGAACAAGCAGTGTTCAGTGAAACCAGGAGTTGCGGCCTTGCGGACGCCCACTGGAATGACCACAAATGCAGCTGACACCGCGGATGCTTTGGTAAATTATTATGCTACAGTATTTTGTCCAAAGGAAAGCGTGGATATACAAATGGATCCAGAAATAACACATCCTCTACCATTGGACACAATAACCATCAACAAAGAAGAGGTGCTGGGAACACTACTATCGTTGAATCCCAGAAAATCCCTTGGTTGTGATAAAATTACGCCGAATATACTCAAGCATTGTGCACAATCTCTATGCGGACCTCTAACTCAGTTATTCTGCGAATCGTTGTCGCAAAGTGTCATACCGACTGAATGGAAATCTGGTATAATCTCCCCGATTTTCAAAGGCGGGGTGCGTTCGGAGCCCGCAGATTACAGACCTGTTACTTTGTTGTCCGCCGTATCCAAGGTAATTGAAAGGATCGTGGCAAAAAACTGAGCAAATACCTTGAGGAAAATAGGCTATTTTCGGAAGCGCAGCACGGTTCTAAAAAGGGATACTCCTGCCTTACTAACCTTCTCCTTACCCTCGACGACTGGAATCGAGCAGTGGATGCTGGGGATACTATCCATGTATGTTACCTCGATATGTCGAAAGCATTTCACCGTGTAAGCCACAGTATTCTCTTGCAGAAGCTGGAACGTTGTAGTATCACTGGCAGTCTGTTAGCATGGTTAGAAAATTACCTGACTGATCGGTTTGTTCAAGTCTCTGTGGACGGTGCTTTATCGAAGTCGGTAGCCGTGACAAGTGGAGTGCCTCAGGGATCCGTCATAACACCAATCCTCTTCGCGCTTTATGCTAGTGACATATCAGCTCTCATCAAATGCAAGATCGTACTGTTTGCGGACGACATAGAAGTTTGGTCTAAGATAAGTAAGTAGGAAGACTGCGAACTGCTCCAGAAGGATCTGGACAACCTCCAGGCTTGGTACCTAAAAAATCGCATATTTTTCAATTTCCAAAAGTGTCACATGTTAAACATTGGCAAATATGTAGAGTACCAGTACTTTCTTGGAACACAAAGCCTCTCTTCAAACATGGAACCAAAGGACTTGGGTGTGTTAATAAGCAACACCCTAGGGATGTCGATACACTGCAACAACGTCTATAGCAAAATATCAGAGAAATTGTCACTCCTGAAGAGAATTTTCGGTAGATTCTCAAAACAGACCATTTCCTGTATTATAAATACGTGCATCAGACCCACGATGGAATATGCAGTTCAAGCATGGTCGCCATGGCTTAAAAAGATGTTGCGACGAATATATCATCGGGCTACCAAACTTGCCACTGAACTCAGCCGGAAACCCTACAATGAGCGAATCAAAACGCTAAATTTATTTGAATATTTTCTTGATTCTTGAACTGCACAGTAAACAATCTGATCCCATTTTTGCTTGTTATATTATTCGTTGTTGTCATAACAACTGTGGTTTTTTGTAAAGCTATATGCTTTTTAGACCATCAAAATTGAATTGAATTGAATTGAATTAGTTATGAATTTCCTTGTACGTCCTTAACAAAATAAATCTAAGAAAATTACTGCGTTATCAACTTCTTGGCAACTTCTGGTAAAACAACAGCATTTTTTTAAAAGGTCAAGCAGTATACAGAACGATTATGTAATTTGTTTTGATCCTTTTTGTTTTTCATGAGTTCATGCACAATGAACAAAAGAATGACTAATCCGATGCCAAAATATGTAATTTTCGTATTTTGATCAAGATTCAACATTTATGGATGAAAAAGCAATTAACTAAATAATATCACGATGTCAAGTTATAAGTACAATATTATAAACGTGTAAATGATTTCAATAGGTCCTCATGACTCCCTAAATGCAAATATATCAATAAACGTGGGTCGCGTGTATGAGTCAAGATGTTTTAAAAATGCTTGCCACACATGCATCAAACTAAAATAACTGCGGCGGATTCATTTGTATGGGGTATTTCTAAATTGTAACGATGACTTCACATGTTGTTAACAGAATTTTTTGAAATAAGTTATCCACGTCTGGGAATTAGTTGTAAGAACTTTGCATGCAAGCATGAGATCACCTTGAAAGAATGCTCATACCCGTCTTGCGATGCACCCAATGCATGTCATGAAGAAGCAGAAGAAGAAGAAGAAGAAATTGACTTTATTCGTACACACGAATTTTCAGCTGTTACAATAATTTCACCACAAATTTTAAAAATGATAAACATGTCCTGACATCGATTTTTCTTGTCCATCTCAATTGATTGACATACGATCCAGTTTACTAGCAAACGTTTTTGGGTCAAACGTTTCACTGCAAGTCCCGGTATCTCGTACTTCGTTCTAAAGTGCACGTCCAAAGTTGACCTCAGTTGATCCGAAAATATTTGATGCATTTTACTTTTGGAGAAATTAATTGTATGCACTGCCGATTTGAAGGCCCTGCAAAAAATATTGCGGATGTGCGAATTTCAGATGCGATGAGTGCTTATCTTGAGCTTTCGGATTATATACGGAACACCACTCTCCGCCACGATACAAATGCAGAAAGCAGATCGTTAACGGTCTGAGCAAGACCAACCTCCGAAGGATTAAATGGTGGGCAACCTCATCCGCAGTCGAAGAATATGCTATTTTTAAGTTTGATTTAACGCGCCTATTGAAGTGAGGTCTTAAAACATATTCATTGATACAAGATTGGTTGACAAATCAGATTGAAGTGACAACCGTTGCAGACATGTTTCTCTTGAATATTGTGATTACTAGGTGATTTAATGCTGATTGATCGCCTGTTTAGATCGCTTTGTGTTTCTGATATCAGATCAACCAAACGAAGAATATATCTCCCCGCGTCGAAAGCATACACACCGATTGTGTATTGCTTCATCCATGAGTTCATCCTGTCAAGATATAATAGCGTTCACCGACAACAAAAAGAAGCCGAATGTACAAACGCGTTTATTTAGCACAGGACAAATAATAAAGCACACACCCATCTCAAATACGCAAAACAAACAATCAAAACACCCGTCATTAATCCAATCCCAATCGGATGTCACTTCAATCAAATTTGTCACTAGATTTCAGGCCAATATGTACACTTTATTCTTGCCTGCTAAACGCAGATCACACCGCCCGCGTGCAACTGACGCCCTAATACCGAGTTCTGACTATTGTTCCATGCGTTGCGGGGAGATTGTTACGCCCGAATCGGACTGTTTAGTCTTCAAAACGCTGTAGAACACGAAAATTCCTGCGATTATGATGTACATCCATGGTTAACATCGACCGAAGTAGGCCAAAACCACGTAAACTTTATGCATTCGCCACGCATGGCTTATTTAACCGATATTGATGAATTGCATATTGTTTGACTATGGAACACGTCCTCCATCATTGTATGCTTCCGAAGATCTTTTCGCTCTAACTGTTCTATCATCATGAAACCCGAGTTCGTAATTGTCGCTCTATATCTTTCCGGCGAATCATCTTCATGTGTTGTGCCGGTGGGTGAAGTTGTGCTTTTTATTCGAAATATTGAATTTTGCACGCATGTCTAATGACCTCGCACATTCACAATATTTTCCACGTTATATTTAAATCTACATTATTTTAGAACATTAAAATTTCTTTAAATGCGCACTGATCTTGGAAATCTGGTATAATCTCCCGATTTTCAAAGGGGTGCGTTCGGAGCCCGCAAATTACAGACCTGTTACTTTGTTGTCCACCGTATCCGAGGTACTCGAAAGGATTGTGGCAAACAAACTGAGCAAATACCTTGAGAAAAATAAGCTATTTTCGGGAGCGCAACACGGTTTTAGAAGGGGATACTCCTGCCTTACTAACCTTCTCCTTGACGACTGGACTCGAGCAGTAGATGCTGGGGATACTATCCATGTATGTTACCTCGATATGTCGAAAGCATTTGACCGTGTAAGCCACAGTATTCTCTTGCAGAAGCTGGAACGTTGTGGTATCACTGGCAGTCTGTTAGCATGGTTAGAAAATTACCTGACTGATCGGCTTTGTTCAAGTCTCTGTGGACGGTGCTTTATCGAAGTCGTTAGCCGTGACAAGTGGAGTGCCTCAGGGATCCGTCATTACACCAATCCTCTTCGCGCTTTATGCCAATGACATACCAGCTCTCATCAAATGCAAGATCGTACTGTTCGCGGACGATATAAAAGTTTGGTCTAAGATAAGTAAGTCGGAAGACTGCGAACTGCTCCAGAAGGATCTGGACAACCTCCAGGCTTGGTCCCTAAAAATCGCATATTTTTCAATTTCCAAAAGTGTCACATGTTAAACATTGGCAAATATGTGGAGTACCAGTACTTTCTTGGAACACAAAGCCTCTCTTCAAACATGGAACCAAAGGACTTGGGTGTGTTAATAAGCAACACCCTAGGGATGTCGAGCCACTGCAACTACGTCTATCGCAAAACATCACAGAAATTGTCACTCCTGAAGAGAATTTTCGGTAGGTTCTCAAAACAGACAATTTCCTGTATTATAAATACGTATATCAGGCCCACGATGGAATATGCGGTTCAAGCATGGTCGCCATGGCTTAAAAAAGATGTTGCGACTTTGCAACGAATATATCATCGAGCTACCAAACTTGTCACTGGACTCAGCCGGAAACCCTACAATGAGCGAATCAAAACGCTAAATTTATTTGATTATCCACGTCGTCGTCTCCGAGGGGATTTGATTCTGGTTTACAATAATTGAATACTGAAAATCACCCTCTACAATGCTTATTGAATCTACGGAGCTCGCATAATACAAGAGCTCACACATTTACTCTAACTGTCTCTCACTCGAGACTAAACTGCAGACAACATTTTTTTGCCGTGCGAGTTTGTTTTACTTGGAACAATCTTCCAGATAATGTTGTAAACTCGCCAAACAAGCAAACTTTTAAGAGAAGCCTTGATGCTCTTTTGACCCTAAACCCGTGCACCGAAGAAAACTATACATCTTAACACCGTGCACCTGCATTTGTTATCCCAAAAATCGAAAACAATTTCTACATTTTGAATATTTTCTTGATTCTTGAACTGCACAGTAAACAATCTAATCCCATTTTTGCTTGTTATATTATTCGTTGTTGTCATAACAACTGTGGTTTTTTGTAAAGCTATATGCTTTTTAGACCATTAAAATTGAATTGAATTGAATTGAATTAGTTATGAATTTCCGTGTACGTCCTTAACAAAATAAATCTAAGAAAATTACTGCGTTATCAACTTCTTGGCAACTTCTGGTAAAACAACAGCATTTTTTAAAAGGTCAGGCAGTATACAGAACGATTATGTAATTTGTTTTGATCCTTTTTGTTTCTCATGAGTTCATGCACAATGAACAAAAGAATGACTAATCCGATGCCAAAATATGTAATTTTCGTATTTTGATCAAGATTCAACATTTATGGATGAAAAAGCAATTAACTAAATAATATCACGATGTCAAGTTATAAGTAGAATATTATAAACGTGTAAATGATTTCAATAGGTCCTCATGACTCCCTAAATGCAAATATATCAATAAACGTGGGTCGCGTGTATGAGTCAAGATGTTTTAAAAAGGCTTGCCACACATGCATCAAACTAAAATAACTGCGGCGGATTCATTTGTATGGGGTATTTCTAAATTGTAACGATGACTTCACATGTTGTTAACAGAATTTTTTGAAATAAGTTATTCACGTCTGGGAATTAGTTGTAAGAACTTTGCATGCAAGCATAAGATCACCTTGAAAGAATGCTCATACCCGTCTTGCGATGCACCCAATGCATGTCATGAAGAAGCAGAAGAAGAAGAAGAAGAAGAAATTGACTTTATTCGTACACACGAATTTTCAGCTGTTACAATAATTTCACCACAAATTTTAAAAATGATAAACATGTCCTGACATCGATTTTTCTTGTCCATCTCAATTGATTGACATACGATCCAGTTTACTAGCAAACGTTTTTGGGTCAAACGTTTCACTGCAAGTCCCGGTATCTCGTACTTCGTTCTAAAGTGCACGTCCAAAGTTGACCTCAGTTGATCCGAAAATATTTGATGCATTTTACTTTTGGAGAAATTAATTGTATGCACTGCCGATTTGAAGGCCCTGCAAAAAATATTGCGGATGTGCGAATTTCAGATGCGATGAGTGCTTATCTTGAGCTTTCGGATTATATACGGAACACCACTCTCCGCCACGATACAAATGCAGAAAGCAGATCGTTAACGGTCTGAGCAAGACCAACCTCCGAAGGATTAAATGGTGGGCAACCTCATCCGCAGTCGAAGAATATGCTATTTTTAAGTTTGATTTAACGCGCCTATTGAAGTGAGGTCTTAAAACATATTCTTTGATACAAGATTGGTTGACAAATCAGATTGAAGTGACAACCGTTGCAGACATGTTTCTCTTGAATATTGTGATTACTAGGTGATTTAATGCTGATTGATCGCCTGTTTAAATCGCTTTGTGTTTCTGATATCAGATCAACCAAACGAAGAATATATCTCCCCGCGTCGCAAGCATACACACCGATTGTGTATTGCTTCATCCATGAGTTCATCCTGTCAAGATATAATAGCGTTCACCGACAACAAAAAGAAGCCGAATGTACAAACGCGTTTATTTAGCACAGGACAAATAATAAAGCACACACCCATCTCAAATACGCAAAACAAACAATCAAAACACCCGTCATTAATCCAATCCCAATCGGATGTCACTTCAATCAAATTTGTCACTAGATTTCAGGCCAATATGTACACTTTATTCTTGCCTGCTAAACGCAGATCACACCGCCCGCGTGCAACTGACGCCCTAATACCGAGTTCTGACTATTGTTCCATGCGTTGCGGGGAGATTGTTACGCCCGAATCGGACTGTTTAGTCTTCAAAACGCTGTAGAACACGAAAATTCCTGCGATTATGATGTACATCCATGGTTAACATCGACCGAAGTAGGCCAACAACCACGTAAACTTTATGCATTCGCCACGCATGGCTTATTTAACCGATATTGATGAATTGCATATTGTTTGACTATGGAACACGTCCTCCATCATTGTATGCTTCCGAAGATCTTTTCGCTCTAACTGTTCTATCATCATGAAACCCGAGTTCGTAATTGTCGCTCTATATCTTTCCGGCGAATCATCTTCATGTGTTGTGCCGGTGGGTGAAGTTGTGCTTTTTATTCGAAATATTGAATTTTGCACGCATGTCTAATGCACCTCGCACATTCACAATATTTTCCACGTTATATTTAAATCTACATTATTTTTAGAACATTAAAATTTCTTTAAATGCGCACTGATCTTGGAAATCTGGTATAATCTCCCGATTTTCAAAGGGGTGCGTTCGGAGCCCGCAAATTACAGACCTGTTACTTTGTTGTCCACCGTATCCGAGGTACTCGAAAGGATTGTGGCAAACAAACTGAGCAAATACCTTGAGAAAAATAAGCTATTTTCGGGAGCGCAACACGGTTTTAGGAGGGGATACTCCTGCCTTACTAACCTTCTCCTTACCCTTGACGACTGAACTCGAGCAGTAGATGCTGAGGATACTATCCGTGTATGTTACCTCGATATGTCGAAAGCATTTGACCGTGTAAGCCACAGTATTCTCTTGCAGAAGCTGGAACGTTGTGGTATCACTGGCAGTCTGTCAGCATGGTTAGAAAATTACCTGACTGATCGGCTTATTTAAGACTCTGTGGACGGTGCTTTATCGAAGTCGTTAGCCGTGACAAGTGGAGTGCCTCAGGGATCCGTCATTACACCAATCCTCTTCGCGCTTCATGCCAATGACATACCAGCTCTCATCAAATGCAAGATCGTACTGTTCGCGGACGATATAAAAGTGTGGTTGAAGATAAGTAAGTCGGAAGTCTTAGAACTGCTCCAGAAGGATCTGGACAACCTCCAGGCTTGGTCCCTAAAAAATCGCATATTTTTCAATTTCCAAAAGTGTCACATGTTAAACATTGGCAAATATGTAGAGTACCAGTACTTTCTTGGAACACAAAGCCTCTCTTCAAACATGGAACCAAAGGACTTGGGTGTGTTAATAAGCAACACCCTAGGGATGTCGATACACTGCAACTACGTCTATAGCAAAATATCAGAGAAATTGTCACTCCTGAAGAGAATTTTCGGTAGATTCTCAAAACAGACCATTTCCTGTATTATAAATACGTGCATCAGACCCACGATGGAATATGCAGTTCAAGCATGGTCGCCATGGCTTAAAAAGATGTTGCGACGAATATATCATCGAGCTACCAAACTTGCCACTGAACTCAGCCGGAAACCCTACAATGAGCGAATCAAAACGCTAAATTTATTTGATTATCCACGTCGTCGTCTCCGAGGGGATTTAATTCTAGTTTACAATATTTTGAATACTGAAAACCACCCTCTACAATGCTTATTGAATCTACGGAGCTCGCATAATACAAGAGCTCACACATTTACTCTAACTGTCCCTCACTCGAGACTAAACTGCAGACGACATTTTTTTGCCGTGCGAGTTTGTTTTACTTGGAACAATCTTCCAGATAATGTTGTAAACTCACCGAACAAGCAAACTTTTAAGAGAAGCCTTGATGCTCTTTTGACCCTAAACCCGTGCACCGAAGAAAACTATACATCTTAACACCGTGCACCTGCATTTGTTATCCCAAAAATCGAAAACAATTTCTACCCTTTGAATATTTTCTTGATTCTTGAACTGCACAGTAAACAATCTAATCCCATTTTTGCTTGTTATAATATTCGTTGTTGCCATATTATTCTGTGATTTTTTTGTAAAGCTATATGCTTTTTAGACCATTAAAATTGAATTGAATTGAATTGATTCTTATGTTCAATATACTGCATATCCCCAACCATCCCCTAAATGAACTATTCACACGAATACCACGCAGAACCCTCCGGAGTCACGACTATAAAGTACTTATTCCGACTCGTGTCTAAACTGTCGAAGGTGTTTTTATTCTGTACGTGTATGCTTTACCTAAAACTCCCTACCCCGTAATGTTGGACATTCACCCCACTTGGATATATTCAAATCGAATTTGGACAATTTTATGTCGACCAATCCAAACATTGATCCTATATATTTTACTCCATAAAAGCTTCGAACATTGAAAACAGTTTCTGCCCTATGGATATTCACTTGATACCTGAAATGCTCAGTAAGTAAACAAATCCCGTTTTACTACCCATGTTATTCGTAATTGCCACATTCTACTGTGGTTTTTAAGCTATATCGTTTTTAGATCATTCAAATGGAATTGAATTGAATTGAAATTTGCGTGCAATCTAAAGATGTACGCACCTTTGCGGTGGTTGCTTCCTCGCCTGTAATCGGTTCAGAAGATGGAGTTAGTTCTGCCGGTGCAAGGAACGTTCTTAAGTCCAATTAGGTCCAGGAACTACCACAGTTAAATAAAGCAATCAAAAATAAAGACTAGAGCAATACCACTGATGGGAGTAGGAAATCCTGCATCATTCTTTACAATGCGCTGGAGCAAACAGATGCATTGGCGATAGACAAAGTTAAACAGGAACGCCATTTTTTTCAAATTCTGCTCTTGTCCCATTTTTCGAAGAAGGTGAAATGGCTGTAACGGTACGCTCAGCGTTTTGTCTAGGCCGCAGGCCAGCGCCAGGTGATCGTGCCGGACCGTTGAAGATTGTGTTGGACTCCGCTGAGCAAGTGACCCCACTGCTAAAGAGGGGTAAGATGTTAAAGGTCGGTAAACTTCGATCCTGCGTGATCTCTCTTCGGAAAATCGCGTAAATATTCGACAAGCTACTGAGGAGATTAACAAGCGCAGAGCCGCAGGTGAAACTAACTTTACGCATTTTGGATTTTCGGGTTTTGATGATGAGTCCAAAAGTTCGCTGAGAACATCTGACGATATATTTTAATGCTAGGAGCTTGAGAAACAAACTGGATGAACTCTTTGATCGGATTAAACAGGACCCTTTAACGATCATTGCGTTGACGAAAACCTGGCTCTCACCTGAGCAGTATGATCCCGAGCTGACCCTACCTGGATATAGACTCTTTGGCTCAGATCGAACAAACGCTGGAATCGGTGGTGAGGTTGCCTTATACTTCCAACAACATATTTCCGTCGCAGTGTTGGCTTGCTTCCAGCAGACGGTCGGATTGGCTGAGGGTCTATGGTTCCGTATAATGACTGCAGCTTTATTTGCCTCGAAAGCTGTCGTTTATCGTACTCCCGATACTCAGGCAGATAGTTTGATACCTCATATATGTCAATATGGTGGATCGTCAAACTGCTTGATTATTGGCGAATTCAATGCTCCTAGTATTGATTGTACTTGGCTATAGGAAGGTTGTGGGTTATTCGAGCGGGATGTATTTGACGCTGTGGTAGATGTGGGCCTCGTGCAGCATGTTCACGATCCAACCAGAGTAGGCTCCACTGAGTGTGAGTCTATTTTGGACTTGGTATTCCCTCCCACGCTGTCCAATATTACTCAGCTTCCGATTGAAGCTCCATCAGGCTGTAGTGAGCGTGCCAGCTTAAGTTTTATTTGGAATCGCAACACTAGCTGAGTACCAGATCCGGGATGTTGCTTTATCTATCGATTAGTCTTTCGATCAATCTGCTGATGTTAAAGATTGCTAGCTTCTGATCCGTAATAATATTTTTACAGTTATTGAGGTGGCTGTTCGGTTGTTCACACGTCGTCGTATGGCGAAAGATCCCCTTGGTTTGAAAAGGAGCCACGAAGGCTTTTGCGGCAACGTCAACATCTGTGGTCGATATTCGTAAGCCGGAAAACGCCACTGACTATGACAATTATCGGCAAGCTAGAAACCTTTGCACGGCATTAAAACGACAAAATTCTGTTGTACGAGCAGCGATTGGATGACGCGTTCACTTGTGCACCAAAACGTCTATTTGCATACATTCGTCGCCGCAAAAAGGCGTTGCAATATATTCCTAATTTAATAGATACTAATGAAGTAGACATTACTGAGGATGGTTTGAAAGATGAAGTCATTGCTAAGCAACATGCTTCCATGTATTGTCTCAAAGACAGTGATCCCCCTTCTGTCTGTAATAACAGTTAGGCCGTCTGATTTTAATGTAGATGTAGAGACCGTTAGACTACAGGAATTCATCTATTGGTTTTACGAGCACTATCAGACGTTTCTTGCGCTCCTCTGGTCAGGTTGTTCAAAAAATCTGTAACATTAGGGTTCTTGCAACAAAAATGAAAACAGTGTATTATTCAACCTATGTTTAAGAGTGGGGACCCTAGTAGTCCCGCTAATTAAAGGTAATTTTCTACGCCGACTCCGGTGGATTCGGCCAAATTACGTTTTTTCACCAGGTTTGGGTTTTTCACTCTTCTCAGTGTTTAGACTTTCGGTGTCATCCTTGTTATCAGTGGTTTGGAGGCGCCTGGGAATAAATTTAATTTGCTGTACACAAGATGTATGGTTTTTATCCTCCCTCGAGGGTGAGCCACTATTTACAATCCCCTGATCAATACCTTCGGATGTCTTAGCAGAAGCCGTGTCAACTTGAAGCTGAGTACCTGCGAGCTTAAAACCAGTCGGCGGAAGGCAATTTTACATATCTTGCGAATGATATCGCATGAATTATTCTGAAGCCAACGATACATCTCCGTCTTCATTTTACTACATCGAATATGTATCCACATTAAATATATTTCACATTAAACAGCTTGAGCGTTGTTGGCAACCTATTTCGAACAAACCAGACAAGAATCCCCTGAGGGAAAAGCGGAGCACCCATACTCATGATGCTTCCTTGCAGTCGATGCTGCATGATCTCCTTTTGCAGATTTACGAGTTGTAACCATGTTCAGATCTGTTTATAATAGAATAAAAGTTCTTCTAATAATATTGGAATAGATCGGATATCAACAACAATATCAAAACTTCATAAGAAGCAAACGTCCACGTCGACATTGATAAACCCTTCCAGAAAACCAACAGATGAATATTGTTAACTGAGCTAACGAACTGAAAATCAATGAAATATGAGTGAAAACGATAACAGGTAATCGATAAATCAATATGGCGTTATCGACAATCAAGAAAAATTGAATTCTGAAGGTCAACGTGGACGTTTGCTCCTTATGATATTTTGATATTGTTTTGGACATCGGATCTATTTCAAGATTATTACAAGAACTTTTATTCTATTTTCAACGGATTTGAACATGGTTACGACTCGTAAATCTGCAAAAGGAGATCATGCAGCACCGACTGCAAGGAAGCCTCAAGAGAATGGGGGCTCCGCTGCTCAACCCGGGGATTCTTGTCTGGTTTGTTCGAAACAGGTCGCCAATAACGCTAAAGCTGTTCAATGTGAAATTTGTTTAATGTGGATACATATTCGATGTGGTTTAATGAAGCCCGAGATGTATCGTTGGCTTCAGAAGAATTCATGCGATATCATTCGCACGATTTGTAAGATATGCCTTCCAGCGACTGGTTTCAAGCTCGCAAGTACTCAGCTTCCAGTTGACACGGCTTCTGCTAAGTCCTCTGAAGGTATTGATGGGAGTATTGTAAATAGTGGCTCACCCTCGAAGAAGGATAACCGCCACACATCTTGTGTACAACAAGTCTGCGTGCAATCTGAAGATGTACGCACCTTTGCGGAGTGGCTTCCTCGTCTTTACTCGGTTCCAAAGACGGAATTAGTTTTGCCAGTGAAACGAACGTTCTTGAGGCCAAAGAGGTCCAGGAACCATCAAAGCTAGATAAAACTATAAAGAAGAAACACCAGAGCTTTACGACTGTTGAGAGTAGACAATCCTGCGTCATTCTTCACAATGCACCGGAGCAAACAGGTGCTTTGGCCATAGACAGGGTTAAACAAGAACGCGAGTTCTTAAATTCTGTTCTTGCCACCCTTTTCGACGAAGTTGAAAAAGGTGTAACGGTACGCACAGCGTTTCGTCTAGGCCGCAGGCCAGCGCCAGGAGATCGCCCGAAACCGTTAAAGATTGTGTTAGACTCTGTTGAGCAAGTGACCTTACTGCTAAAGAGGGGTTACAGGTTAAAGGGTAGTGAACTTCGACTCCTGCGTGATCTTTCTCCGGAAGATCGTGTGAAGATGCGAAAAGCTACTCAGGAAATTAGCGAGCGCAGAGCCGCAGGTGAAACTAACTTGCGCATTGTGGATTTTCGGGTTGTGAGGATGAGGCCAAAAGTTCGTTGGCAACCTCTGACGATATGCATTCGGAGGGATCTGGATCTTTAAAAGTGATATATTTTAATGCGAGGAGCTTGAGAAACAAACTGGATGAACTCTTTGATCGGATTAGATGGGACCCTCCAGCGATCATTGCGGTGACGGAGACCTGGCTCTCACCTGAGCAGGATGATCCCGAGCTGGCCCTACTTGGATATAGACTCTTTCGCTCGGATCGAACAGACGCTGAAATTGGTGGTGGGGTTGCCTTATATCTCCAGCAACATATTTCCGGCGCAGTGTTGGCTCGCTTCCAGCATTCTGCCGGTATGTCTGAGAGTATATGGTGCCGTATAAGGACTGCAGCTTCATTTGCCACGATAGGTGTCGTTTATCGTTCTCCCAATACTCAGGCAGATACTGTGATAACACAGATATGTCAGTATGGTAGGTCCTCAAACTGCTTGATTATGGGGGATTTCAATGCTCCTAGTATTGATGGGACTTCGCTAGATGAAGGTTCTGGGTCATTCGAGCGGGACTTATTGGACGCTGTGGTTGATGTGGGCCTCGTGCAGCACGTTTCCCATCCGACCAGAGTAGGCCCTACTATGTGTGAGTCCATTTTGGACTTGGTATTCACTCCCACGCAGTCCGATATTACACAGCTTCGGACTGAAGCTCCATTAGGCTGCAGTGACCATGCCACCTTAAGTTTTATGTGGAAACGCAACACTGGCTGGGTACCAGATCCAATTCCCAGAAGGAATTTTTGGAAGGTAGACGCGGGTAGGTTACGGGATGTTGCTTGATCTCTCGATTGGTCTTTCGATCAAGCAGCTGATGTTGAAGATTGTTGGCTGGTGATCCGAAATAACATTTTGACAGTTATTGAGGTGGCTGTTCCGTTGTCCACACGTCGTCGTAAGGCGAAAGGTCCACCTTGGTTTGATAAGGATATAAGGAAACTTTTGCGACAACGTCGAAAGCTCTGGTTGATATTCGTAAGTCGGAAAAACGCCACTGACTATGACAATTATCGGCAACCTAGAAACCTTTGTACGGCATTAAAACGCAGGAAACGTATGTTGTACGAGCAGCCATTGGTTGGCGAGTCTACGTGTGCACCAAAACGGCTATTCGCATACATTCGACGCCGCACAAAGGCGTCGCCATATATTCCTAATTTGATAGATACTAATAGGGTAGACATTACTGAGGATGGTTTGAAAGCTGAAGCCATGGCTGAGAAGTAGCCTCCGTGTACTGTCTGGAAGACAGTGATCCTCCTTCTGTCTGTAATAACAGTGGGGTGCTGTCTGATCTTGTTGTAGATGTAGAGACTGTTAGACACCTGTTGGAACAGTTAGAGACACATTCCTCGCCAGGACCAGACGGTATTCATCCGTTGGTCTTACGAGCACTATCAAAAGTGTTGTGCGTTCCGCTGGCCAGGTTGTTTACAAAATCTGTAACATTAGGGGTCTTGCCACAAGAATGGAAACAGGGTATTATTAAACCTATGTTTAAGAGTGGGGACCCCAGTAATCCTGCTAATTACAGGCCGGTCACATTGACTTCTGTGATCGGTAAAATTTTAGAGAAGCTGATCAAAAGGAAATTAGAGCACTTTCTTTTTGAGTGTGGGCGATGGTGTCCACAACAACGTGGATTTACCAAAAATCGCTCATGCGTAAGTAATCTGCTCCTGGCGCGAGAAAGTTGGTGTGCTCTGTCTGATTCTGGTCAAGAGGTCGATGTCATTTTTATCGACTTTAGTAAGGCGTTTGACCGCGTGCCCCATCGCCGATTGCTCGTCAAGCTGGAGGGTTTGTGTATTCAGGGTTGTCTACTTAAATGGATCGAGGCATTCATCTCAGGGCGGTCAAACCGTGTCGAGGTGAATGGAGTTTTGTCTTCAGAGATGATAGCAGGCTCCGGAGTGCCGCAGGGATCTGTCCTTGGCCCATTGTTATTCAAAGTTTTCGTGAATGATATTCCGGACGCGGTAGCGATCGATTGTCTTTTATTCGCGGATGATCTGTGTTATAACTGTAAGAGTATTGCACTGGCCCAGCCGTCAGTCAGAAAGCACAACCGAACTCGAACTCGTGTATTAACCGAATCAATGAATAATCACAATATCAGGGAGCGAGTGAATATCACAATGTTTGTACACTGAACAATAATCACAGTATGCACTTACGATCGATCGTGATTGATGGTTGATCGATAGTTCGTTCCGCGTCTATACAACACCTCCCCTTTTTCCAAAAAATGAACACATTGGACGTTAGATAAGCTGGTGTTGTTTGGCCGAATTCTGGTTTTATAAAGTGAAGCCTTTAGGTAACGCGTTGCTGGATGATTGATGAGGCCATTGGGTAGAACCTCAGTTTTTATGAAGATTTCTCGTGGAAATAGTTTTGACGGTTCCTTTGTGCGTCGTATGTTCTTTACATAAACTTTATCCTCAATAGAAAGTATTTTCAGTTTTGCACCACGATGTTTGTTCAACTGAGGTTCGATTCTGTAATTATATTGCTTGCGTCGGGCAGTCAACAGTTTTATGAACCGCCGGTATGCGTAACTTGGAACAACAATTTTCACACGATTGATTACACATTGTTTCTGGTTAAACTCTCCAACATCTCCTTTCTGTCGAAATTCAGGCATGACATCACGGGCTTTGTTTCGTCGTATTCTTTTACCAGTTAATTCTCTACTGATTCTCCTGCTGTATGGAACAGCATCTGCGGCTGAGATTAAGGGCAGTGCTCTCATTTCTGATTCAGGTTTATACATCACCACACTCTGACACTTTTCACTGACATTTTCTAACTTTCTGTCGGGGTCGGACTGCAGCTCTGATTCAAATTCCGTGTGTAACTCATAATTCCCGAGGGTTGTGTGCGTTTCCAATTTCAACGACTCTAATTCAACTTCATTTTCTGGATACGATTGTAATTCTTCGACGTTATTCACTGAACTTTGAACTGATTCTTCTAAACTTGAACTGTTTACTTGGTGAACTGCAACCTCCTTTAAGAACTTCAGCTGAATGTTGAATGATTCTTGTAGGAGATCCCGTGCTACTGACGTCCGTTGCAGTAGACTCTCCATTGATTGTCCCGAACTTTGACTGTTGAATGTCTGGGATGCCATTCGTTGTATCAATTCTCCAAACATCTGCGCCTGTTGATTAAGCACTTTTTGTAGAAATTCAATTGGCACTGACATTGTTCCGCACCCCGTCGCCAATTGTTATAACTGTATGAGTATTGCACTGGCCCAGCCGTCAGTCAGAAAGCACAACCGAACTCGAACTCGTGTATTAACCGAATCAATGAATAATCACAATATCAGGGAGCGAGTGAATATCACAATGTTTGTACACTGAACAATAATCACAGTATGCACTTACGATCGATCGTGATTGATGGTTGATCGATAGTTCGTTCCGCGTCTATACAACAATCTGAAACTGTGGGCCTCTGTCAGTTCCTGCGATGGCCACAAGCAACTGCAATCAGCAGTTGATGACTTAGTCAGTTGGACACATTGCTGGTCACTGCCTATCAATGAGGACAAGACAGTGGTCATGCGCATAAACTCCGATGACACTGGTGGTGAATACTTTATTGGAGGTAAGCCTATTAGAGCGGTGACGTTCGAAAAAGACTTAGGGATTCTGGTTATGGATTCCTTGAAGTCGAAGGCTGACACTTGTCGGAGAATAGGCAGCGCTACCAGGATGCTCTGGACGATTCGGCGTTCCTTTGCGTCCATTACCCCGCAAATGCTCCAGACACTTTTCTCTGTGTACATTCGTCCTCTGTTGGAATATGGGCTACCTGTTGCATTTCCTCAGTCCAAAGGCGAATGTGACTCCTTGGAGAGGGAACAAAAGAAGGGCACTAAGATGGTTGTGGAATGCGCCAACTCGCGTACGAGAATAGGAGGAGCTTGCTGAAACTCTACCCCCTAGGGCTTCGAAGGGAAAGGTATGACCTGCTCCTGAAACGCCGTATTCTTCTCGGCCAATATGGAGACGAGTTCCTCCAGTACTTCCGATTAGTAGGTGAGTCGAGGACTCGTGGACATGACTTTAAGTTGCAGAAGCCTAGAAGGCTGAAGCTGAGTAATGCGAGCACGCTATCCACGCGTGTGGTGAACACTTGGAACTCTCTACCGAAAGAGCTCCTGTCTCTACCATCTGAACAGCTATTCAAAAGCGCGTTGGATCAGCATTTGTTGAGACGGATGGACTTGATCCCCGGAGTGATATAGTGGTGCTCCTCTACTCTCAGGGTTTGCCTTGTCAGCAGAAGTCACCCATGTCTATTACTGTGATGAAGCTCAAACGTGATTTTATCCCTTCTGCTTTCGATTCAGAAGAAGAAGAAGACAACTCGCGAATGTCCAAGTTAACAAATTAAAATTCTCTGCAGCTTTCCACCGAAAGAAATTCTGGACGCTCGATTGGCTCGTTCGCCACTTAGTGTGAAACCAGGGGTGTTTCCTGTTATTTCTGAGAATGGATTAACAGTCACAGCAAAGGAAACGGCTGATACTCTCGCTCAATTTTATGAAAATGTGTTTAGCCCGATAACGGTTAGGGCGAATGAGAATTTACTGACATCGATTGTATCTCAACAACTGAATAATATTGAGATTAATTCAGCGATTATACGAAGACACTTGTGTCGACTGAACCCTAGGAAATCTCCTGGAGCCGATGGAATAACACCAGCACTACTAAAATCCTGTGACCAGCAGCTGTGTGAACCACTATGCCAATTGTTCCAACATTCCCTAACCGAAGGAGTGGTGCCAACAGAGTGGAAGACAGGAGTAATTTCACCAATTTATAAGGGTGGTAGCCGTTCAGATCCCGCGAACTACCGTCCTGTCACCCTACTCCCCGTGATATCCAAAGTGATGGAGCGCATAGTGACGGAAAATATAGTTCATCACTTGGAATCACAAAATATACTATCTGTCGCCCAGCATGGGTTTCGTAAAGCTCGCTCCTGCTTGACAAACTTGCTGACGGTATTAAACGATTGGACCCAAACGGTTGACGCAGGAGACAGTGTGCACGCGTGCTATCTGGATATGTCGAAAGCTTTCGACAGAGTTGATCACTTCCTGTTGCTACGGAAGCTGAAACAGATTGGTATTGACGGGCAGCTACTCGTGTGGTTCGAAAGCTACCTCAATGGGCGCAAGGCAACCGTTCGAGTTAACGGGGTACAATCACGAGCCATTAATACCTCCAGTGGTTTACCGCAAGGTTCCGTTCTCGGTCCAGTGCTTTTCTTAGTTTACATCAATGATTTACCTGAGACGCTCTCATGCAAGGTAGTTCTTTTTGCGGATGATGTTAAACTTTGGATGCGAATAAAATCAACTGCAGACTGCGTAAAACTGCAAAGTGATTTAGATGCACTACACGAATGGTCAGTTAGAAATAAACTGCCGTTCAATTTTCAAAAGTGCAAGTTACTGCAAATCGGTAAGCCCTTTCAGTACGAATATCACTTTGGGCAGACGATTTTGAGCTGGACCGAATCGGAGAAGGATCTTGGAGTCTGGATATGTGGCAGCCTAAAGAACAGCGTGCATTGTGAGGTCATTTACAAGCGTGCTTCAAAGCTTCTAGGTATGCTTCGACGGATCTTCCGAACCTTTACGCCTGTAACGTTGCCAAGAATCATGAAGACCTACTTAATTCCCACAATGGAACACGCATCGCAAGCATGGACTCCGTGGATGAAAAAAGATATATTCTTGCTTGACAGGATATATCATCGTGCAACTAAACTCGTGCGTGGTTATCGAGACCTTACATACGAGGAAAGGTTGAAAAAGCTAAAGCTCCCCACTCCCCTTCAACGTAGACTTCGAAGTGACGTTATAATTACTTACAAGATATTGAATACTCCAGATCATCCACTCAAACATTTGTTCAAATACCGTGAATCAGGAATTACACGTAGCCACTCAGCGGCACTACAAATTCCCCATTCCCGTACTAATTGTCGCCGATATTTCTATTCGGTACGTGTCTGTTTCCTGTGGAATGCCCTTCCCGAAGCAATTATCACCTCTCCCTGTATCCAAACATTCACTCGAACCTTGGACAATTATTTGTTACTTAACGATTTGACGATGCCTGTGTATTGACTCAAGGTAAGCATATTACTTGACTCCAGTGACATCGTATAATTGATTTTTTATACCTCTTGTTGAACGCACATTTACTATGATATGGTAATTGTGAAGCTATGTGCTTTTTGTAACCATAAATTCTTGAATCTTGAATCTTGAAACTGAACTGAACTGAACTGAAAATGATACAAAATAAGACTGAGCAAATTACCATAGGCACTCCTTAACAGTATTAAATCGAAAAACAATTCGAGCTCTCCATTGCTTCATACTCTTCGTATGGTACGTTCAACTTGATTGTATTTCCCACGCTCCGATAAATATCATTACGAATTTTTGCTATTCCTTGAATTTACAGTAAAATAGAATAACTATTTTACTATATTATTGATATTTTTGTGAATAATTACGCCAGTAATAAAATCAGCTTGTATTTTTCTACTGAACTATCATTACTCACCTTTTACCGATAGACATGAGTTCAAAAAATACCTGCCTCAACGGAAAATGTGGCAAAATGGTAGCTAAGGGCATCGAGTGGACAGCTTGCAAGCGTTGGGCTAACCCTAGCTGCTCAGGCATACATAAATCTCACTACGGGATTTATGCAAAATACCGCTGGTTGCAGTGGTATTGTACCGGCTGTCACGAGGCTGCCACTGACGCCGCTTGCCAAAAGCCAAGGAATAACGTGACGTCGCGAAGCTCGTCAGATTTTGCAGCCGCCCAAACGTATGCATCTGTGGTGAAAGCAAATTTAAGTTCTGAGACTACAGCAGGCAACGCTATAGCGCACAAGTCTAGCCGGCTGCAATCTTCTTCGAAACAAGCTACCTCTCCTAAGGTGGTAAATAGAGCCAGGACTTCAAAAAAGCGTGCTATCAAAAAGGCGGAAAAAAGGGCATCCCCTGATAATGTAGACGTAGCTATTCAGTTACCTAGTCCCTCAAAGCAAGCTTCCTCTCCGAAGGTCGTAAACGTAGCCCAAACTCCGAAAAAACGTACCAAGCAAGGAAAAGCCCATACTCAACGGAAGCAACATGGAAATGTTGCTGGCTCACCCGAGCTGGATAAAATTATCCAGGAATTAAACGGTTTGCGTAAGCAAGTTGAGTCACTTAACGGCACTTCTTATTATTCTTCAAAAACTAGAACCCGAAATGTTCTAGTTTTTAATCGAGCGGAGCCTTTTATTAGGGAATCAAAAAGTCGAAGAGATTTTGATCGCAGATGTATTAGCGATCTTATCCGGATGGTAGGTCTGAAGCCTTCTACTCCCACGGTGCGAGTTCACCGTGTTGGGAGATGGAAGATGGATAACCGCCCTAGGCCAATACTGGTAGAATTCAAGTACCAGGCGGATCGGGATGCGTTATTGTCTAGGGCTGAATACATCGCCACAACAACTTTAGACAAGCTTCAGGTTAAGCCAGACAACCCTCCATCTCATATTAGACAAAACCCTTCCGCTCCACATAGGAGAAACCTCGCTTCAAGGACATCTGCTATCCGTAAGCCTGATGCAAACCGTAGCGCTAGTGAATCTGTTAAGATCTTACCGAAAAGCTCATCGCTACGATTCTGGCTGTCCGGATTAGACGACGTTAACGCGCTTATCGAAAATGAAGATGGGAGCCAAGCAAATTTCTCTAGTTGTTGCTCTTCGATAGAGGCGGCCTCAATCTTCAGTCAACGGTCCGTAACATCCATGCAACAAGTTGTTGAACCAGATACTCCTGCTTCAAGTAGCACGCCAAAAAACGTGCAGCTTACCCGGGTGCTTCGACCGAGGGCAAAGCACGACTCAGCTTAGAAGCGCGCATATCCAGTGCCACTGTGCTGTACGCTAATGTGTGCAGCATAAGAAATAAGTGGTCTGAACTTTCTCTTCGTGTAGCCGAGCTACACCCGAGGGTTATAGCGCTGTCTGAAACCTGGCTGTCTGCGGTTGATGTTGTGCCAGCTAGCATCAGCGAACAGTATCTTGTCATCAGATGCGATAGACCTGGCGATAGAAGAGGCGGAGGCGTGGCACTTTTCCTTGAATATGGTCTACACAATACGGGTCCAGGGTTATCACTCGCTATTGAAAATGTCCAAGTTGTTACTAGTGTCCTGACTTGCTACAAGTCAGCACTGGCGATTGCTTGTGTTTACGTCACGCCCTGTGCAACCCTGCGAGAAATTAGTCAACTGCTTGAGATGCTTGACGGGTTGTTTCAATCAGCCCCAAGCGTACTCATTCTAGGTGATTTTAATCTGCCAGATATAGACTGGTCAGCTCCCTCAGGGGTACTCACTGAGCAATCCGCATCTTTTCTCGATTGGATCCACTATCATGGATTACATCAGAACGTGAACAAACCCACTAGGTTCCGCGATGGATGCACTCCATCCACTCTTGACTTGATGCTGTCGTCTCAGCTAGAAGCTGTCAAGAATGTCAAGTTCCTACCCCCTCTTGGCAAAAGCGACCACGTAATGTTAGGCTTCGAAGCGCTGTTGCGTTTTCACAAACCTCTTGCGCGCCCTAGACGTAATTTTAGGCGTGTTGACTGGGGCCTACTTTTACAGTCATCAAAATCTTACCTTCTGTTCTCGAGTGATTCTAGTGTAACTGAAAACTGGGACAGAATTTGCAGATTTCTTAACGGGCTACAAGACCTGCATGCTCCACTGCAATGCGTGAATAAGCACCAGCGGCCACCCTGGTGGTCTCCCAGCGTTCGTCGTTCTATTCGTAAACGTGATCGCTTATGGAGGCAATATAGGCTATCGCTCACCTCTGGTTCGTGGGTCCGTTACAGAACCGCCCGAAACGCTTGTGTCAAAATGCAGCGTGTGCTCAAACAGAAGTTTGAGTTATCCTTAGCCAGGGATGCTAAATCCAACCCGAAAAGGTTTTACAGTTACGCGCAATCTAAAGGAAAAACTAGGGTAAACATCGGTGACTTAAAACTGGAGGATGGACAAGTAGCTACTAGTGACCTAGCTAAGGCGGCAGCCTTCTCAAAGTTTTTCAGTAGCGTTCAGCGAAGGGATAATTCTTTACTCACACCGCCTGAGTTGCTTAACTTTCCATCTGGTGTCCCTGCACTAGATGATTTGTCCTTTAATGAGGCGGAGGTGTATGGAGCTCTTATTCATGTTCGTGCTAACAAGGCTGAGGGTCCGGATCACATCCACTCAATTATGTTGAGAAATCTCGCCCCAGTGCTTGCAGAACCACTATGTGAGCTCTTCAATTCATGTCTGCACTCGGCAATGGTTCCTCGTGAGTGGAAAGAAGCCATAGTAGTACCAATACACAAAGGTGGTTGCAGGTCGATTCTTGGTAACTATAGACCAGTCAGCCTGACCAGCATCGTCTCGAAAGTATTGGAAAGACTTATACGCGACAAAATCTGCCAGCATCTCTGCCAGCATTCTCTACTTAGTGTAGCTCAACATGGATTCCTGAAAGGGAGGTCTTGTTTGACTAACCTCTTGAGTTTCCTCAATATTGCTACGAAAAGGTTGGATGAAGGGAAGCCGGTCGAAGCGCTCTACCTAGATTTTAGCAAGGCTTTCGATTCCGTCAGCCACAGATTTTTAGAAACTAAGCTGGCAGCAAAAGGCATACGGGGTAGTTTACTTGCTTGGATAAAATCATTCCTGACAGGTAGGACCTTTAGAGTACGAGTAGAATCTACGTTGTCGATCCAAACGGAGGTGATAAGTGGGGTGCCTCAGGGGTCTGTGCTAGGTCCGCTGCTCTTTCTGATTTTTATCGATGACTTGTCGCCTATCTTGGAGTGCCCGTGCTTCATTTTTGCGGATGACGTGAAGTTCATTGGTTCAACGAATGAAGATACTCTGTTGCACGACCTCGAGCGGGTCATTGACTGGTCCATACTTTGGGACCTCCCACTGAACCTCAATAAGTGCCAACTCTTGTCTGCTCTGGTCGACAAGATCACAGTCCAGGTGTCAGGTACTCCTATTAGCGTTGATGCCACACAGCGGGTTAAGGACTTGGGTGTTCTAGTTAGAGCTGACTTCAAATGGGAGGACCAATGCGCTGTTGCAGCGCAACGTGCACGCAATGTGCTCTTTCGGTTGAAGTCGGTGCTTTCCAGCAGAAGTCCCGACGTGTTCCTGCCACTTTACAAGGCGTTAGTCAGGCCGCATTTGGAATATTGTGTCCAGGCGTGGTGTCCTCACTACCAGAAGGATATCATTCGACTTGAAAGCGTCCAGCGACTAGCAACACGCATGATTGAGGGTCAGCGTGGGAAAAGTTATGCTGATCGCCTTTGGGCTCTGGGTCTTTTCTCTCTTAAGCGTCGTCGTTTGAGAGGTGATTTGATTGAAACCTTTAAGATCTTAAAGGGCTTAAGCGGCGTTAATCCAGATGACATCTTTACCTTAAGTCCTAAGCTGGGCACTCGCGGACACGCACTCAAGCTCGCTAAGGAACGATGTCGACTAGATTCTAGGAAAAACTTTTTCAGCTTCAGGGTGGTCAACTTCTGGAACAAGCTCCCTGAAGAACTTATCTCCTGTAGTTCCGTCTCAACTTTCAAGCAGGGTTTAGACCGTGACTGGGGTAAGTTATTCTCTGATTACATCCCATGATTACCATGCTTAGGTTGTCCTCCATTTTGCTCGCTATTCACTGTAGCAATTTTAGAGCATCTTCATATTCTTGATTCTCCATCAGCTGACCTCTCACCGTGCTGGTGAGGAGAAACTGCCTTTTCTTTTTTCCAGCATCGATTATTGCGCGTTGCTGTCCTACTACTATTCTACTACTACAGAGCCTGGCACCGCGATCATCAGAGATTGCAAACAGAGAAGAAAGAAAATTACCTTTTGGCAGTGCTTCGATTATAGCGCGGTGCTCCTCCAACTACATTCTCCTAGTCCTACGACCATCAGAGGTTCCACACGGAGAAAAAGGATTGACCCTTTGGCAGTGGTGGGCGCTTCTCCGCAGCTATCCACCGAAAGAAATTCTGGACGCTCGATTGGCTTGTCAGCCACATACTGTCCTGTGCAAACTGAACTGAACTGAACTGAAATAAAATAAGACTGAGCAAATTACCATAGGCACTCCTTAACAGTATTAAATCGAAAAACAATTCGAGCTCTCCATTGCTTCATACTCTTCGTATGGTCATATAGCTTCTGAACTTAACTGAATGGAACGGAATATGAACTCTTGCTCTAACTTACGCTAATTGTTTTATCTTCAAGGTTATACAAAATACCGCCATGTTTCGTTTACCTAAGTTATTTTGAAAAAATGGCACCCTGTATGTTTTTTCGACGTTTCCCTGGGCATTCTTTATACCGCTCTTTATATCATAAACCGTTGACATATACCAAATGCCGGTACAAAGCAACCGTCGCGTCCTCCACTGTACAAAAACCGGCCTCAAACTTAGGAAGACCATACAAGGAACTAACAATCGGTGTCCCAAAAGAAATCTTGCAGAACGAAAAGCGCGTTGCTGTTACGCCAGCTGTGAGTTCCAAGCTAGCATCATGAGGGAATCATTTGCTCCTAAGAATTTTTTTACTTTAACTTGAGTCAGGTTCCTCCGACAAATTTCTGGACGCTCGATTGGCCTATCGGCTATTTACAGTCCTGTGCGAACTATACTGAACTGATGTTTAACAGTGCGGATTTGCAATCGTGCAGTAGTTTTGTGCTGTCCGGCAAACCTCGTGCTAAACTGATTGACCGGCAGTAGTGATCTGTATGCTGAACCATGCTGGAGTCTCACTATTTCTATTTGCTTCTTTTTTGTGTCTCTCTAGACATGGGCAACCTGACAGTTTCTCAGCCCACGTGCAGTTTCTGACTGCGGCACTTTGCCTGGATCTGGTTTGTGCTTTCGTACATACATATATATCTATCAACCACAAACTTTTACATTCTCTGTATTGTTTCTATCAACAAATTCGTTTCATACCATGGAAAGAACAGGAGCAGGAAATGGTATTAAGACTCCAGCCTGTTTCAGCATGAAGCTCACTACCTCTGGCCAATCAATTTAGCACGGAGTACTGCACGATTGCACATCCTTTTTTTCTTCCTCATATCTATCTAGTCCTGGGAAACCTGACAGTAACTTAGCCCACGTGGAGTCTCTGACTGCGCGGCACTTTGCCTGGATCAGGCTTGTGCTTTCATACCATACCATACCATGCTATACCATAGGTATCACAAAACTATTAATTGTTGAATCAGCAATCAAGTATAGTTGTTTGCGTCTCGAAATTAAATCCAATTCTATCAGCTTATTTTTCATCACGAATTTCTTATTTGAATCTGAAATCGCAATGCTATCAATAATGTTTCATTTGTTTGTCTCGAGAAGCATTAGATTTGCATGAACGGCATAAATAAACTTCGTGTAATTGTTTAAGTAATATGGAGGTTTCGCTTCATTGGCAGTGGAAGAAATGTTCGTGGAACACTGTATACCATTTTAACTCTACGATACAACGCCGGAGTTTAAGAAATAATTCAAACCACTTATAAATGTATGTTTAAAAGCACAAACCTTATCAAGGCATATTGTTACAAAGTAGAAGACTGCACATGGGCATTCCCGAACAGATTTAATATAGAAAATAGTGTGAATGATGTCGGGCTTGTATTTTTTATTTAGCCACATGCAGTTCAAGTGTTCACATTGAAATACCCGTTGTAATCGATATTTAGGAACCGAATAACTATAGCGAGCTTTGTTCGTCTGTTTTAGGTCAGATTATCCTAATCTCCTTTTTACACGAATGAATGGTAATTTGAAATTAGCCAGTTATATTGCTGGGACAGTAGTTGGTGTAATTTAATCTCTAGGCTTTCCTAAATTTAATAATACAGTTTTGAACATGCCTCAATTCTTCTGTATTGCACATGCACCAGTGTATTTGATTGCATTATCAGCGGTTGTGAGCTTGAAACACAGCACATTCTCACTGTTATTACTTTTGTCTATCTTCAACTGGGCTAACTGACACTACCCCGTGCCACATGCAGTCTGACATTTAAATGGTTCCAGGCATGTGATTTTATTCATGCAACTCTACGTCACTGTTCGACGTGCAATAATCGCAAAGAGATTACTAATCATACTACGCGTTGTTGCGTAAATCACTTTGGAAATCTTGTCTATATTGATCTGCCTAGCATTTGCTAACGGATATTTTACACATATGCACACTCCTTCTCTCATCCATGTTTGTATGTTGTCTCCGTTGGTTTAACTCTATCGTGAAGGTTATCCAGTCAAGTCTCATTGATTCTATCCATTTACTGCTGTTCCTGACTGTCACGTTTACTGTTCATCTGCCCATTTTTGTATTCCGTTGCACTCAATATCGTGATAAATCTTTTTCCACCGATAATGAGCTGTTTTGAAAACGCATACTAGTCTTTGCCATTATTCTTCCATGATATGTGTCTATGCCTTGGTTCAATAGTTATTTTACGGTATAAGAAGCTAAGTATTGGCATATTCCGCATGGAGAACTGAGCAATGTGTCGAAAAAGCAAAGAAAGAAATGTTTGGGTTTCCAAGGCCTTATAGCGGTATCCCAATCAAGTACAGTCATGCATTGAAGGGCTTTCTCTTTATTCCAGACATGTATTTTTTACTCCACATACTTTAAGGTATTACTGAAGTTCAATCAATCAGTGTTTGTTCTGTAAAGTAATGACCACTCATAGCTTCCTTTGCAAAATAATATCTGATTATAGTCTATTAACCGTAAAACGGTCTCTTTCTTTTGCATCCTTTCGTTCATTTTATTCCAGACCGCAAAAACTTTGGTGCAAAAAGGTTTCAATGTTTTAGTTCAAACGGGAGCTGGCATTGGTGCCCAGCTGCCTGACAAGGAGTACGAAAAAGCTGGTGCATCACTGGTATCGGCTAACGATGCAGCAGGTCTTTATGCGAAAAGTGACATCATTTTGAAAATTCGACCACCACAATTCGGAGATTCCGCACCCTTGGACGAAGTGAAACTCTTGAAAAGTAGATGCTCTTTGATTAGCTTAGTGTATCCTGCGCAAAATAAGGTAAGTATCACGCAATTTCCCAGTCTTGTACAGACTTCTCTTATCTCGTTAACCGC
The DNA here is from genome assembly GCA_013407085.1 of Atriophallophorus winterbourni. Lineage (NCBI taxonomy): Eukaryota > Metazoa > Platyhelminthes > Trematoda > Plagiorchiida > Microphallidae > Atriophallophorus > Atriophallophorus winterbourni. Next base: position 24,199 of record JACCGJ010016872.1, on the reverse strand, counting down.
TGTTATAGGCATCGTGGCTGCGAAATTGCTGCCTTTTCGTTATTTAATTTGCTGTCAATGCCTGATATCTTCACCATATCTTCAATTCATCGAACTACGTCGCTTTCTCCATTAAATCCAGTTTTGTACCTCTCACTTCGAATTTCGTTCATGTTGTTCCCGTGCTGGGATAGCAGACATTATTCTGTTCGATGAAACAAGACGGTTTTTGTGCCATTTTTGTTTATTATTAGCTACATTGTTCGTGTAAAAAAGGATAATTTGTATTCTTTGTCATCACGCATACACCACGAGCAATTTCCTGCTGTTCGCACTCTTCTGATAGGGAGTAGTACCCGGGTCTGCATGCCGTTAAACTGTGGGACAATGTTAAAAAAGTTGCACTTGCATGCCACTTTTAAAAAAGTTTGTTACGACGAACCAGTTCATCGCTGTTGCTTTCTTTTGCTTGTATGTCTATCCCTCATTGATGTCAGTCACCGCTTTATGTTTTCAGTGTAGATTTCAGACATCGTGCTATTTTATGATCTGCAATCTGTACTTTAACTTTTATGATGCCTTTCCGCTTTAAACAGCCTCTACTGGATGCTCTGAATTCAAAGAAAATCAGCCTCCTGGCCTTAGACTGCATACCGAGGATCAGTCGTGCCCAGGCGTTCGATGTCCTTTCATCCATGGCAAACATCGCTGGCTACAAAGGTGTCGTAGAGGCTGCCGGTTTGTTCAATCGATTCTTTTCGGGTAAGCATTGTTGATGTTCATCTACGGTTTTTGACTGTTTTTTAATTACCGCTTTCATTCGATTGATTGACGTTTTAGCTTTATGTGAAGCTGTCTCGCTTACAACTTGTGATCCTGTAGCTGGCCAATGCGGCATCTTTCTCTTCTTGTGCAACGCATATGAACTAAACCGTAGGTTGAAGGTTTTGAGTCATGCAAAGTGCTGATGGGCTGAAATGTGTCAGTTCCCATGCACTCCTGGTGAACCGCGACGCCATTTATACATAAATTGGTCAGTGGTGTCATATGCATCGACAGTTGCATGTATGCGTGAAATCGATAAGTTGGGAACAAGTAACATGCCGTTCAGTTTAGTAGAGTCCATGACTACTAAAATACTCCCAGGTTCACTAAGTACACTAGATTAACATCTTTCGCAACTTTAGCGATACACTTGATGAATCCACAATGCAGCATAACAAGAAACGAAGAATTTTTTTCTGTAGGTGAGAACTATCTCGAATGCTCCGTTCTGCTGCTTAGATTCCTCGCGCTTGCACTCCATAGGCGGTTTCTGGCTGTTGTCCATCATTAGTTACAGATAGAAACACTTCGGATAGCCTTAAAACGGTGGAAAATATGTCAAGATATTTTGACTGTTGATTATTGTGCGTTCACGATCAGGGTAACTCGACAGTGGCTTAACCATCATGTGGCTAACACCGTGCTAAATTGATTGACCAGAGGTAGTGAGCTGCATGCTGAAACAATTCAATTCAATTCAATTTAATGGTCTAAAAAGCACATAGCTTTACAAAAACCACAGAATAATATGCGAATTACAAATAACATAGGTAGTAAAACGGGGTTTGTTTGCCTACTGATTAGTTCAGGAATCACGTAAAAATACATAGAGCAGAAATTGTTTTCAACCGGTTTGATAGGGTAAATATGTATAGTTTACTTCGATGCATTGGTTCAAAGCTTTATGATGCAGAATATATTGTTTCAATGTTTGGATTGGTCGACATGAAGTTGTCCAAGTTCGATTTGAATATATCCAAGTTGGGTGAATGTGCAACGTTACGAGAGTCTCACTACAAGTTCCTGTTCTTTGTTCTTCCTCTTATCTATCTAGGCCTGGGCAACCTGGCAGTATCTTAGTCCACGTGCTGTCTTTGACTGTGCGGCACTTTACCTGTTTCGGGCTTGTGATTTCATACCATACCATACCTGTAATTTAATACAAATAACGTGATATTCCTTCGTAGCGTTTGTGCTCTGGATCTCTTACAGGCATCTTGATCACACAACCAAGGTTACTCCTCGCATCACCTTTTATTCCTTCCAGGTCAAATTACCGCCGCTGGTAGAATACCTCCAGCTAAGGTCCTGGTGATTGGTGGTGGGGTCGCCGGTCTTTCTGCAGTCAACGCAGCGCGTGGCCTGGGCGCGGTTGTTCGTGCTTTCGACACTCGGGAAGCGGTTCGTGAACAGGTGGAATCATTGGGCGCGGAATTCCTGACGGTCAATGTGAAGGTTAGTCGCAAGCAGCGGTGCGGTCATTCAACAAGTCCTCATCAGTTTTGATTCTGGCATTTCAAAGCATTGAATGTTTCTTTCAGTTTCCGAAACCACATACCGATTTGCGTAGAGTTCTGGTGTTCAGACCGTAATATTTCATAGACAGCTAAATACCCCAACCAATAGCATTGCTGGAGTCTCACCAACCCGTCTTCCAATCTACTGTCCTAACTGTCGGATAACAACTTCACGTCATTAGCCTTTCGGCCACGCTCTTCTGCTAATCAGGATTACCATAGCAACGTCCATATCTCGATCGGTGTATATCTCGTGAGGCCAGCCAGGCTCAGGCTACTAATGATTATAACTAGCAGCCTTCTTTACCAGTTACGCTTCGTTATATATCCCGAAACCGTGTTCAGCGGTCTTGCAATAAGCATCTTCTTGCTGTGTTTGCTTAATCTGGTATGTTGACAAGTGGAGCGCATAAGAGAGTTCGTAGTGAAGCACGGCAGTCTAAGTCACAAGGAATCTGTCGTGCTCGTTCACGAAACTTAATTAATTGCCTGTTCCGTTGGAGATGTAGGTACACAATCCCAGTTTCTCTGTGCTTGCTTTTTATAGAATTCGTAGCTATTTATGTCCCACCCTTCCCAATCGTTTACTTTTTCGTAGTTGTATGGCAGTTAGGCACTCGGTGTAATGCTCATCATCATGCTGAGTTTCCAACTGTTTCGCTGAATAAAGCGTCTTATTGTCATGAAAGCAATAATAACGTTTGCGATTCTTTCACCATTATTCGTGCTCGTACGCCAAGCTTCCGCGCTCGGTTTTGAACATTACTTCACTTAAGTAGACAGAGCGTGTTGTTCTTGAATTTTACCCTGAAGTACTGGTGAACACCCCGAGCAGTATTTGTGACAATCTCTTGGTAAATTGTTTTTTCACCACTTTTACCGTTACACGTGACATGTCTCTACCTCGCCCAGCATCTGTCGGTTGTTTTACGCTCTCAGTACCTGCAGCATGCGTGCTGCGTATAACGTCTGCATCCTTATTCCAGGAATCCGGGGAAGGTGTCGGTGGCTATGCGAAAGAAATGTCCAAGGCTTTTCTGGACGCCGAAATGGAGTTGTTCGCCAAGCAAGCCAAAGAAGTGGATATCATTATAACCAGCGCGCTAATTCCTGGGAAACCCGCTCCGAAACTCATCACAAAGGTTTGTTTCTTTAACGAATCTTTATCTCAATGTGTTGTGTTGCTCACATCCCCATTTCTTACACACCACTACCGGTTTCTGGCTGTTGCCGTCATCAGGTGGATACAGTAAGATCAGGCTCAGTGAGCTTCGTTTTTCGTCGCAAAACTGATGGAATTACTTACTTTGAACAGGTTGGTCGTACCAGCCTTATCCAACAGTGGCATACAAGCGCAACTTGTTTACCATTCTTCCACTGTTTCAAGCGCATGTGGATCCTGATCTTACTGTCCCTACCTGATGAGTGCAAACAGTACGAAACCGGTCGTGGGGTGTGTGTGTGACGGAAAAACATGTAAATGAATATTTTCTTACTTACTTTATCGTTGAGTGGTTGCTTTCAGTGAGGGCTGGCGGGCTTCTTTAATGCCACGCCGACGGCCTTCGATCTAAGGCGAGATCATTTCAGACTGCTAACCACAGAGTAGAGTAGTGTGCAATCACGAGACATCTGTATCCAGCACCCAGCCTAATATGTATGTACGAATTCATAAGCTTGGATCAGAAAAAATGCCGCCCAGTCAAAATTGCGCATAAGTTGAGATGCTCTCATATTGGGTATGCTTAGAGAAAGATATTAGAAGGGTACAATGACCCCGACGTGTTCTACCATGCAGCTCAGTACTGATGGTGCAGTGTAGAATCTACATCGCTACACACCACTTGGTCTGTCTGTGACCGGTATAGCCATCAAATGTACACCTATCACTATTACTATTGGGAATCATACACGTTTGTAAGTCAATCTGAGTTTAGTCGAATATATGCTTTACAGAGAAGTTATCAGCGCGATGAAACACTTATCCGGATTGAACGATGTAGCATGGCCCAATAAATGGCTCGGTTTCTTCAATGCTCAAGTATCCGGATTCCGTACCAATCTGACGATCAGTACCCGGTCGCCTTTTCTCCCCTTTCCAAGCTAACATGACATGATTAGATCGCTCATTTTTCGTGAAAACGTCTTTTCCCCCACCAGGCAATGGTCGAATCAATGCGCCCTGGTTCTGTGATTGTGGACCTCGCCGCTGAGGCTGGCGGCAACGTGGAGACCACGCAACCCGGTGTGTTGTCTTTCCACAACGGAGTCGCGCATGTCGGATACACCGACTTGCCCAGTCGCTTGGCCGGTCAGTCGTCCTCGTTGTTCGCCAACAATGTGGCTAACTTCCTTCTCTCCATGACACCCCCAGGTAAGTGCGCACCGGCTTCATTTCACCCATTCTACTCGCTTTTCAGGGTTTGCACTGTTTTACCTTCACGCCATTGACACCCCTGTGGCGCGTTTGGTGTCAGCGTTATGTCGCCAATGTAGATCTCTGCAAACGGATGTTAGATGCTCGTTCGCAATAGTGGGATCACTTGTTTAGAAGGCCTCATCCCCTCCCCTATTCACATACCTTGCCAGAGGTTGGCTCCAACGGTTGTCATAGCCGGGGCTGGCAGTGGGGATAAGCTATATCTCTTTATAAAATGCATCCATACCATGCTCCCATGCTTCTACCAACAGGAAAAGGGGCGAGGGCGAGTGACTAGCGCCTGAAAATCAGTTTGCTTCGGGCAGATGGAGCTCGTTAGTCTGGGAGCGCATTTCATCTAAGGGAAGGAAAACCCCGATTTTAAACCTCCGCTGCCTCGCGGGATACCCGATCGCGGGAACGGCTTCGGAGAAAAACTTGGAACAGAGTCCGGTAGACGGTCAGTTGGTGCACACCACCCCTATCTAACAACTCCCTTGTAGGTCGCACTTGGTTGTGCAAAGACTAGAGAAGCTGACTCGAACAAACGCCGAGTGGTGCTGGGGACGCCGCTTTGTACCCAAATTCCCAAGAATCTTCATTGGAGCCGATTCATCCTTTAGGAGGAGATAGTCGCACACAAGACAAGCCAGAGGCTGGGAGAAAAACCGGATGGCCAGCTGTTATTAAAAATCTCACTACTTTGCAGGTTCTGTGGAACATTTTCGTTTTCCCAAGTGGGGATCCGAAAGATCCATCCAATAATTGGTGGGAAACCTGTGTCCTAATTTTTATTCTATATTATTCATTTTATTATATCTGATAGAAATTAAAAAGACACCAAGTCGCATGCAGGAAAACTGTAATAACAAGATGCTTTTGCGCATTTGCATGTTCCGCTTTCCCGCTGTCTTTTTTGCTTCATGTTGCTTGACACTTTGTCTGGCTCGAGACCTGTGTTCCATAATGATGTCTTTACGCAGTCATGATGATGGATACTGCCTATTGATGTGGGGGGTCTGTCTCTGGAGGTTTAGAATCATTTTTGAGAAAGTCATACAAACGTGTGCCCGTCATTGCTATTTCTCTTTTGGACCACTTGCCAGGTAACTCTAAAAAAATAGACGTCGATTTCTGCACAGCTGTTTATCACTTCTGCAGGTATGTATGACATCACAAGCCTGATCTAAGCAAAGAGCCACACGTGGGCTAAGAGACTGTCAGGTTACGCAGGTTTAGACAGATATGAGAAATAGAAATGGCACTAAGACTTTTTCCCGTTCTCGGATACAGCCAACTAATGATGGCAGACTGTTAGCGTGATTATGCTTCCGTGCTTCACACGTGCTGGAACCTTGAACAATGTCATTTCAGTTCCGCTTTGTCTCATTGTAGATCTTAACCATCGGAAAATCTCATCTCATATGCAGTCTAGACTGCGCGACATGCGACCAAACTCTAGGCGTGTGTGGTTTATACACGTTCATAAATTTTAAAACATGGTCATTCGCATTTTACAAAGTTTGTGATGTCTGTTTAGCCGAAATGTATTGAGTGAGACTCTGTGTACTTCGCACAGCGTTCGTCTCAAGTAAACCCGTTTAGAGTGACGGTGTTACAACAGCCCTACCGACCATTCTTTTCTTTTTCGTTTGATTTTTTTCGCAGATGCCAAAGACCGATTCTATTTGAACTTGGAAGACGAGGTTGTGCGAGGCAGCTTGGTGTTGCATGAAGTAAGTTGATCACGTGGTTGTTCCATTATCGATCGTGCTATTTCAACGTATCAATGCTCTCGTGGTGTGTAAAATCTGGGCAGACTGCATTGTCCGGGGGCGCTCGTGAAAGCTGTCCTTCTGATAAACTCAATGCGGCATTGCATTTTCTCTTTTGGAGGTCGGTCAAAATTTTAACTCTTCTTTTTCTTCTATTCAGTACCTCTGCCTTGTAATTAGCGCGGTTGTATGTCTAGGGGTACGTAATACACCCCAGCTGGATGTTTGAGAGATCCGTGGTATTTGTCTGCTCCGAACAATCAAATTTGTTCAAAGTAAACTTGTATTCATCTTCGAAACTCTGTCAACGACATCTGGTGGCATGTTGAAGTTTAAACCTTAGACAACCGGCTCCATAAATTAACTGTCCTTAGGAGTGCCAACTATAGAAACCATGCAGCGACTGTATACTAGACAGCTAACACCGTGCTAAATTAATTCCCTCAGCTACCCATGTATTTTCATTCAGCTGCTCCTGGCGATCTACGAGGCGGCTTTTGTATACTTCGCGAACTCTCCGTCGTTTCTCATGATTCATTCTCCCGTTGCGTAATCGTCGTCTTTAGCCGCCTGTTTCCTTGGGACGCTTCCCGTTTCTGCTTTCGCGTGAATCAGCCATTGAACCTTAATACGTATGCAGCAGACCATACCGAAACACTCCACTTCATCTCATCTTCTTACGTTTGTTTCTCAAGCACGAGTTTGACTGCTTACACTGTCCAAATGCAGCTCATAGTGTGCCTGACAATATGGCAGTCCCAAGTCAATCAGTGTCATTTTATGATGCCGGTGTGATCTGTGTTCAGCGGTATGGTATGAAAGCACAAGCCTGAACCAGGCAAAGTGCGGCAAAATCAAAGACTGCACGTGTGCTAAGATACTGTCAGGTTGTCCAGGCCTAGATAGGTATGAGGTGGAAATCGAACGCATCGTCAGCTCTTTTCCATCGTGAACGGCCACATGGAAGTTCTTTCCAACAAATACGTCCAGAGCTTTCATATCTGTATGAAACACGTAAGCGCGGCCTTCTTAAATCTCGAATTCCTGATTTTCAACCAAGATAAAGTAGATCTTTTGAAATACGACTGCCTTCCACTTGGTACACATGTCCCAGTCAGTAATTAGGAAGTCGACCATTGAGCAGCCCACACTTGCGGTACAAAGATCTCGCGAGTTGGAAAGAACTTGCTCTTGACGGCTCACATTTGAGGCATTGTGCAAGCTGGGGAGGAGCAGATACAGCTCTTGGTTGCTGAGCGCAGATCACGCCGCCTGCGTACAACTGACGCCCTACAACCGAGTTCTGACTATCGTTGCAAGCGCTGCGGGAGAGATTGTTCCTCCCGAATCGGACAGGTTAGTCATTCGAAAAGCTGTAGAACATGAAAATTCATGCGATTGAGATGTACACCCATGGTCGACATCGACCGAAGGACGCCAACAACAATAGTCAGCATCGGCGACGCTGCTGCAGTGAAGTGAGTACACTGCGGGGTGCACTTTTCCACGTGTGATGAATGCTCTCTCCATATAATGCATTCTGATTCTGCATAAGCGCTCGATTAAAATCTATCCTCTTGAAGCGTGCGGTGAGAGACGTTAGATCACCAGCCCATCTCACCAATTCTCCGAGATTGCTCTCGATTTAGCTGTAATTTTAACCCCCTTCGTGGTATCATACTTCATAGAACACACCAGGTGAGTTTAGGTGGGTTCTACTTCAATAATCAAGCTTAGGTGTTTCGGCGAATGTGATAACAGTTCAACAACGATTGCCTGTTGTTTTGCTGACATCTCCCACACTTTGCAACCAATTTCTGACCAAGGACGCAGCCTAAGTTCAGCGAGGCTTGAAACGGTGGTATTCTGATTTTTCGCGCAATGTGTTGAAGCTTAAGCAGCCCTTTTCAACCAAATTCTAGTCCATTCCGCATGCCTCCAGATTATTCCACACTCTTCAAGAATTATTGATCGCGAAATGTCAAACGTCACGTGCTTCCTTTGTTATCACTCGCCATATTTTCGGTTTTCATCCCTCCAGGGTAAATTACTCTGGCCGCCACCCCCTCCTCCAGTTTCGGCGACTCCCCCGACTCCTAAGCCAGTCGCTCCTCTCGCGAAGCCCGTGAAGCTCGAGCCGAAGGATCTTTACCGCGACAAACTGCGTGCCACTCTGAGCACGGCGGTCTGTCTCTCGGGATTGGTCGGTCTCGGTTTGGCCTCGCCGTCTCCAGCATTCACCACAATGCTCACCACCTTCGGTTTGTCTACCATTGTAGGTAAGTGAGTTCTGGGATTCATGAACATCGATGGAAAGAATATAACATGTTTTGACCAAGTATCCCATTGGCTGGATCCTGCTGCAATGAATGCGTTTTCCATTGGATTCGTATAAATATGTCGTCCATATTGTAATTGTGTTTGGTATATTAGCCCATGTGCAGTCTCTGACTGTGCGGCACTTTGCATGGATCAGGCTTGTGATTTCATCATACTCTGTTCTACCGTCTGTTACGTTTCACGCAGACGGGCTCCAGGACAGTTGATCCAACTTATCGATTCACACCTGAGGTCTACAATGCCAACGGCAATCACATTCACCCACGCGAATCCCACAACATCAGATAAAGCCAACTGGTTCAACGCGTTTATTCTGCATATGGCGTAGACCGAGACATCCCACATCGATCTTGTATAGTCAAATCTTATGGTATGGTATGGTATGAAAGCGCAAGCCTGATCCAGGCAAAGTGCCGCACAGTCAGAGACTGCACGCGGTTTACTGACACTTAATCGCCAGACACTTAATCCCCAGTTTGATAACTTCTGAAGAATGCAGAATAAGTTCAGATGAATTAATTTAGCATAAGAGATATGCAATTGATTTTAAAAACGTCAATCTTTTCGTAGTTGAGTATCGCTGAATTGCTTGAGATGTCCTGGCGCATATCTCAGCATAATTCTTCTTATGTTTGATATGAACCCCAGCACTTGCTTGAAGAACTGAGGCAATCCTTTCGCAAACCGTCAAGTATACACTTGTTTACCATTTATCCACTGTTTCAAGGCTCACTGAACCTAATCTTACTGTCTCCACTTGATGAAGGAAAACAGCCAGAAACTGGTAGTGGTGTGTAAGGAATGGGGATGTGAGCACCACAATACTTTGGTCTTTTATATGCGCCTCGAGCGCTTGGCCAGGAATCACTTTGTGATTCTGTGTTTGAACATCGTGGTTCGTTTTACGAACCCTATGCAACAGTGGCATTCAAGTATAACCTTGTTCTTTTTTCCTTTGCATAATAAACGCCTTTGAGCAATTGGCTTTCTGTTGTGTTGTGAATGATTAGCTTTGGAATGGTTGACCTCAGGGGGATCAATCGTGATGCAATCTACAATTATCGAATCGTGGAGGTTTAATGTAGTTAAATGTCGCGCCGTTTGTCCTCGAATCCTATCCGGAGTGGATTCCGCTCGAAGTTCATTGGTACCATACAAAGTCGATAAAGACGGCACGCATTTTTTTATGAATGATCAGCTCTGATAAATAGAATCGCTCCTAGCTGGCCTGCTTTTGCACTGGGAGTAATGTAATCCCATAGATTTTGGTATATTGTGATGGAACCCAAGATGTTAATATACCTGGTCGTTTATATTTTTCGGCATGATATGCATCATGCGTATATCCGGTGGTTTGGCACCATCGACTGAGCCATACACATTCGCGTAGTCCTTTTGACGGCAGTAATAAACTCTGCACACGAAACATACAACAGCGTCGATCGTAAAACCCTTTATCAAAGGCGAAGGTTTCCCTACTCTACTCGATTACTGCGAATTTTTTATGATGCTAATGAATTTCAGGTCTAATGGCGCTGCTATAAAATCAATTCGTTCTCACAGTTCACCACAGTGTGTGATGAATTTCCTCTTCTACAGGCTATCATACCGTATGGGGTGTCACACCGGCGCTACATTCCCCGTTGATGTCAGTGACCAATGCCATCTCCGGAATCACCGCTGTCGGTGGTCTTCTCCTAATGGACGGCGGGATGCTGCCTGCGGGTTAGCCGGCTTTCCTTGCCTCATTGGCCACATTGCTCTCCGCGGTGAACATCGGCGGCGGCTTTGTGGTGACCCAACGTATGCTGGACATGTTCAAGCGACCCACCGATCCCCCTGAGTATATCTATCTCTACGGGATTCCAGCGGCTTCGTTGTTGGGTGTGTACACCTTGGGAGCGTTGGCTTCGTGGTCCACGGAGGATTTGCATCAGGCAACGTACTTGGCTGCTTCGATATGCTGTATCGGAGCGCTGACTGCGTTGTCTAGTCAGAAAAGCTGTCGTGTCGGTGAGTACTCTCTTCACTTCTATCAATGTGCAACCTAAATAGTCCCCCTTTTAAAGCAGTTTTGAATTTACTATTGTTTGGTCCGGGTGGGGTGGCTTAGAGGTTGATCGGTCTATGTATGCGCCTCAAATAACCTCTGACAATCAAGTCCAGCTTCTGGCCTGCTTGAGTTGCTCCCCGAGCCCGGTGGAACTGCTTCTATCAACAGGAGAAGGGGCGAGTGACTGGTGCATGAAAACTAGTTTTCTTCTGCCAGATCGAGCTCGCTAGTCTGGGTGGGCATTTCATATAAGGGAAAAAAACCCTGATTTTCAACCTCCGCTGCCTTGTGGGATACCCGATCGCGGGAAAGGCTTCGGGAGAAAACCCCGAGGAAAAATCTGGAGCAGAGCCTCGTAGACGGTTAGTTAGTGCACACCACCTCTTTCTGGCAACACCCTGCTGCCCTGCAGGTCGCACTTGGTTGTGCAGATGCTAGAGAAGCTGACTCGAACAAACGCTGAGTGGTGCTGGAACGCTGCTTTGTACCCAAATTCCCGGGAATCTTCATATCCGTGCTTACAACTTCTTTGAAGCAAATGAACGCCTTCCTCGCTAGATTCCACGTGGGTTTGCCTCATAGTGTTTCCGAAATCGAAGAAACGTGGTGCTTTCTAAGAATTGATATCATTGAAGATATTTTTCTGGGATCCCATTGAGGGGTGATGAATTTCAGGAAGACCATACGTTAGCTGACGTCGCTATCCTTGTACACAAATCTAGGTTGAATACAAGTACAGACACCTCATCTGAGTTTGCCTGTTCCTAATCCTGTATAAATTCCTTTGATTTTGAAGTGCCTGGTCTGCCTAACATACCTATGTTGCCATCGTTACTTACTATCGGCATGGTTCACTTCAGATGTTGATTTCTCAGCTTCATTGATGCCAGGCGAGTTCGTGCGTTGTTTAGTATTATGGCACAAAGGATGTATTCCTAACCTCTTGGCCTTTTGTTCAAACGCAACCTACTCAGTTTTACGTGTCTAGTCAACCCCTCCTAGGCACGTTCTATACGTTGGACTCAAATCTCAAGTTTTACGGTTTTCGGCCAATGATGCACATCAAGTCAATTCGATTGGATGGAGAGATTCCCTTCCGTTCGTCGACTGCTTTCATCGGCTTTCATCTTCCCGATACAATTTTGTTTCATGGTGTTTGTTAATTTACTCCCGACAGAATAGTTTCCCCACGAGTTGGACCTCACTATTGCGACTATTTCATGTGTGATAGCTTTAACTGCGATAATCTCGAAACCTACCCTCAGTCGTACGCTGATTTCAGAGTTAAACGTGGGTTAACTTTTCCGTTGTGTCCAGTTTGATGATGGTGATGATGATGATGATATAGCAAGTTAAACGTTAGTCCAACCAAATCCACTGGCTTCGAGGGCACTCGATGCAGCATTGACCACGTCAAATCCCCTTGTTTCACAACTATCTGACGACTGTATTCGGTTTCATCCCTTAACCCAAGGCTAATTAGTTTCACTCACGAATCGCATAACACATCCGCAACCGAAAACGGAAAAAGTTTGGCGAGCTACGGTATCTCTACCGTATGTCAAAAGCGCCTCCGAAGGGATAAGTCAAATCTTGAATAACGCAGGTATTAGAGTAACATATAATGGAGTTAGAACTCTCCGCTTCTTATTAATGCATCTCAAAGATAAGACTCCTTTAGGTTGTGCGACGAACTGCATCTACCAAATCAAGTGCACGGGTTGCGCGGGTGTTTACATTGGGCAAACGTCTAGAGAACTCTGCACTAGGTTAAACGAACACAGGAAACGAGTCGGAAAGCAATGCCGCAATTCTAGTCAATATCAATCACTGATTCACTGAGACAAGGGGTTACAGCGTAGATCTTGATAACGTGGAAGTGATAAGACAGGGTGTGAAATCCTATAATAATGAAAGACTTCACGCCGAGGCAGTTGAAATAACAAAGGCTGGGGCGAATGCGGTGAACAAGGTGGATGGGGCGGATATCTCAACAATCTGGCGTTCGGTTTTGCAGCGGATTAGGATTAACGAATATCACACCTAATACGCACATGATTACGTAAGCAGTGTGTCAGCAGACGCTGACCTGTGCAATTAATAAACAATAAGGGATAAACATAGCAGTTAGGGGGTGTGATCAATTATCTCGATCTCCCCTGTCTAGCTTAGAGAACTCAGGATTGGTCAAGAGAATGCCATTTAAACCTGAACACTGTTCATACCGACACCCTTGGTCTGACGAAGCTTCTGTGTTCAGAAGCGAAATGTTACCAAAAACTTGCTATAACTGATTCATTGCAAACTTTATTTTCATGATTATGGTATGTATGTGTGTATGAAAGCACAAGCCTGATCCAGGCAAAGTGTCGCACAGTCAGAGACTGCACGTGGGCTAAGATACTGTCAGGTTGCCCAGGCTTCATGATTATTGACTCCCGATCGGTCTCGAATACAAGAGATCGCCAATGTAACGTGTTGCTCACATCCCCATCCCTTACACACCACGAGGTGGAGGCAGTAAGATCAGGTTCATTGAGACTTGAAACAGTGGATTAAAGGTAAACAAGGTTATGTTTGTATGCCAACTGTTATATAGGGTTCGTACAACGAACCACGATGTTAAGACACAGAATCACAAAGTGATCCTTGGTCAAGCACTCAAGGCGCTTATGGATGATCAAAGTAATGTGTTGCTCACATCGCCATCCCTTACATCACTTTGTGATTCCGTGTCTGAACATCGTGGTTGGTTGTACGAACCCTATATAACAGTGGCATACAAGTATAACTTTGCTTACAAGAGATAGCCAGTTTGCGAACCAAGCGTCTCACGTCACAACTCTGTCTGGAAACATGTCTGTCCCGTTTGTCACATTGATTTGATTCGTCAATCTTTTTCGTGTCAACCGCCCTTAACACCTTGGGCTCGTTTGACCGACCTTGATAAGTTGTATGCCATTGGCTGTCGTTATCTATCTGCTCATGTTTCCCAGTGAGTTCTCGCTCAAACCGTTCGCCTAACACCGTGCGCTAAATTGATTGGCCACCGGTGGTGATCTGAATGCTGAAACAGGCTGGAGTCTCACTACTATTTCCATTTCTCATATCTGTCTAGGCCTGGGCAACCTGACAGTATCTTAACCCCACGTGCAGTCTCTGACTGTGCGGCACTTTGCCTGGATCAGGCTAGTGCTTTCATACCAATACCATACGACTAACATACAAATATACATATTTGTTTCTTCTGTAAATCTCAGAAGTTCAAGCTAGAGAACCTTTCGCCTGCTGCACTATTTCTTCAGATTGATCGATTTGTCTTATTTTAACGCTATTCCCAAAATGGATACTTTGACGACTGTTCATGATCTCCAGGCAACGCGATCGGCATGATTGGTGTGTCTGGAGGTCTGGCTGCTACGCTCGGTCTCATCCAGCCGTCTCCCGCACTCCTTGCTCAAATGATCACGTGTTTGGCAGGTGGGGCAATGATTGGCGGTGTTGCTGCGAAGCGAATTGAAGTCACCGACTTGCCGCAAATGGTCGCTCTATTCCACAGGTATGTGGGTGTTAGTTGACGGAGTTGTGTTATCTTGTATGACCCCAGCAGTTTTATGAGAACACTTTGAGTTGCAAATGCGTTTCTGTGACTTCGTAACGAACAAATTCAGCTGTCTCTTTAATTGCTAGTTTGATTCCATCTTCATTCAGTTTCTGCTCTGGGTGACCTTTGACCTTACTCGTTAGTCAGCCTTATTTTGTCTCCCCTCACATACATATTTCCTGTTTAACTGTGTTTCTCTCGGTCAATACTATGTTCCTCACTACCATTTCCTGCTCTATTTTCTTTCTCATATCTGTCTAGGCCGGGACAACCTGAAAGTATCTTAGTCCACGTGCAGTCTCTGACTGTGCTTGTTCTGTCATACTATACTATGTTTCCCGTTGTTAGAGACCTCGTGTAGTTTGTCTAGGCCTCGTGCTCCTGAAAGTCAATGACTGTTCGCCATTTACGCCCGGATCAAGCATATGCTTCCATACATACATACTGCTGAGTCTAATGCTTGCGCCAACTTTCTGTATGTATGTATGAAGGCACAAGGAAAAGTGTCGCACAGTCAAAGACTGCACATGGGCTAAGATACTGTCAGGTTGCCTAGGCCTAGAAAAATATGAGGGGGAAATAGAAATGGTAGTGAGACTCCAGCGTGTTTCAGCATGCAGCTCACTACCGTTGGCCAATCAATTTAACACGATGTTAGCCGCACAGCACAGAAATGTTGCACGATTACACATCCGTGCAAATAGCACATTCGTCTAGCTCTTATTTCCAACTTCTACTACAAGTTTTCTTCATTGATGTGCCGACATTCTGTGCAATGCACAGTGAGTTCTCAGCTGTATTGTGTTAATCATTATGCTTAAACGGGATGGTTTTACAGTCCGGCGGCACTGCTTCATCTTGCACAATATGTCTAGTCAACTGATGTCTGTTTCCTTGTAAAATGTATGCTCTGCTTATTTGCATGAATCTCCATCACACACACACACCCCACGACCGGTTTCGTGCTGTTTGCACTCATCAGGTAGGGACAGTAGGATCAGGATCCACATGCGCTTGAAACAGTGGAAGAACGGTAAACAAGTTGCGCTTGTATGCCACTGTTGGGTAAGGCTGGTACGACCAACCTGTTCAATCTCATGAGCCCTCACTCATGTAGACCGGGTTTAAAACCCATGACCATGAATATGAATGCGGATCAGTGCAAACAGCAGGAAACCGGTCGTGGGGTGTCTCTACGCTCTGCTGTTTTCACACCGCACTGGCACGAAGTGTTATGGTCACTATCAACATCGACAGATTTACACCGGTAGCAAATACTGAGTGTTTAACTGGCGTGTTTAAATGGAGAAGGGTTAGACCTAAGATGCTATTGAACCTATAGAACATTAGGTACGGGTACACTGGAGTGATGGCCTACACGTCAAATCAAGTGTGTTGCACGTGTAGAGAGACATAAGCATGATAGCTTCCCCGCGGCTTTCACTGTCATGCATCAAACACTCCAAGAAATTATCTACAACAAGACCGCCTCTGAACACCATTTTAGACACCTCATTAAGAGGAAGAAGCCTTTGCGAATTCTGTTCTCTTGGACCCCAATCTGGGAGACTGTTTGTGGTTGCATTGCTTCCTTCGGTACGTTTTTTACATTAAACAAGACGAATGCCTTCCTGTGCACGGATGTACAATGGTGCAGTACGTTATGCTGCGGCTAACACCGTGCTAAATTGATTGGCCAGAGGTAGTGAGCTGCATGCTGAAACAGGGTGGAGTCTCACTACCATTTCCTGTTCTTTTTAATCTTCCTCATATCTGTCTAGGCCTGATAAACCTGACAGTATCTTCGCCCACGTACAGTCTCTGACTGTGCGGCACTTTGCCTGGATCACGCTTGTGCTTTCATACCATACCATAATGCATTCTTGTTCAAAACTGCGCAGTATCCCTCTTGACAATCGACTGAGTTACTTTCAAATAGCTACGACTTGTTACATATCAGCTACAGATTCCACCCTTGTTCTTGGATCATACAATGCTCTTTCTCCACCGACAGTCTTGTGGGTGCTGCGGCTGTTCTCACCTGCGTGGCGAATTACATGATCGAAGCGCCCGAACTGCTCGCGGACCCCCAGTTACATGGATCGCTGCAGTTGATGCGGACGGTCGCCTACTTGGGCACGTACATTGGCGGGATCACGTTGACCGGGTCGCTTGTGGCGTTCGGAAAATTGCAAGGTTAGTGAGTGGGCCTGTCTACTTCGTTTAATGTTTTGCTGCAAATTCGCACTTCTTTAAGTTTTGCCTGCCTTTTCTCGTGAATCTATGACTCCCGAAGACGACGTGACGCACACTCTACACGTAGGCCAAGATATTACTTTATTTTACTTTCGTGCGACCATCTCCTCCTGGAGGATGAGTCGACTTCGTTGACGTCACGGATTGCAGCCACCCACGCTCGGCGGTTAGAATCGAGATCCGCGCAGATTTTAAGCCAGGTCCGGTCCCACGTGCGCCATCCGTAAACCGATCGTAGACCAAGCAGCTCCGCATCCGATCTCACAGTGGCGAGCCAAGTCTTCACTTGTCCTCCGCGTGCAGTCTCTGACTGTACGGCATTTTGCCTGGATCATGCTTGTGCTTTCATACCATACCTCCGCTACGACAACGCCATTCTGCGCAGGGTGTCGGCGATAGTGTCACTCTGGTTAGTTCAGCGTCCGAGCGTCTCAGGATGTGGCCAAACCATCTCAGTCGGTGTTGTCGCAATATCGAACTCCACTACACCGGTAGCATGTTTAGCAGACCAGTGTCTCTACACATTCATCATCGTACACGTCTACTCATTCTACCTTTCATCAACACACCATTCAAAGGTCAATCAGCATCACGTTTACATTTATTGATCTTCGCCGCGCGGTCAGTGATGTCGACCACTTTCAATATATTCCAATGGCGCCAGGCAACTAACAACAGGATATCCGAGACAATAACACCAACAGGCAGCGAACAACGATACCCTGCCCCTTTTCTCAATTTCTGTTACGTTCTTGATATGGAGCTAATAATGCACCGTCTATGCTTCCCACAATATTGCCCAATCGATTATTGAGAGAGAAGACCAAAGCTTCAGAGAAGTTCGTATGGGAGCTCACTTCCAATAATAACAAACATGGTTTACTCATCCATATATATAGGCTGAGAATGTAAAAGGAAATGACCTTGGAAAATAGCACATTAAAACCGTGTCAAGGACTCGATGGACCAATCAGAATGAAGGGCGAATATGATCAAATTATAAACGTTATGATCAAATTATAATCATGTATATAATTCAAATCTATGTTGACATAGTGTCAATATAGAGTCGTAATATCTTCAAAGATATTGAGTTTTTAGGGAAAATAAACGTCTTTTCCCATTACCTCCCTTTTTAAAAGTGACTCAGTACCGACAGAGCTTGGGGTTCACTTGAAGTGGTACGACAGTCTTGCGTCTTCGGTTAGTCCATCGTCGGGGTTCTAGTGCGCGATCGGGAGCGATAATGTCAGGTGGTATTTCAACCGGGGGAGATGGTAGCTGGAAGGTATCAAATAGAAGATCCAACGGAAGATTCACTGGTTCCGCAGGTTCTAACTCCGACTGTCCTTCTCTTGGTCTCAATTGATTGAGATGGCGTATCCAAACGTCGTTTCCAACTTGGATGTCGAACATAACGCTACCTCTCCGACATACAACCTTGCCCTCGATCCATGGGTTTCTTCGTTGTCGATAATCACGAGCATAGACGCTGGATCCCACTTTGAAGCTCCTCTGACTGAGATGCTGATGAACATGAGGTTGTGGTGGCTTCGGGACCATTGCGTTATTGACTGTACGAAGTTTTCTACCCATTAGTGCCTCTGCTGGCGTTTGACTATTCATCAAGGGATTCGTGTGGGGTCGTCCGGTAGACTAACAGGAATCGTTGCAAGTTGTCGACGGTAGTCCCCTCCCCTCGAGACTTGAGCATTGCTCTTTTGAATGTGTCGACAAACCTCTCCGCTTGTCCGTTCGATTGGGGATGGTAGATCGGAGTCCGGATATGCTCAATTGCATTCTTCTTGCAGAATTCGGCAAAATGAGCTGATGTGAATTGGGATCCATTATCTGAGACAATGGTGTCGGGAACTCCGTGTTGGCTGAATATCGAAGTGAGTGCTCCGATTGTGGTCGAACTTGTGGCAGGAGAGAGCGGGACGATTTCTGGCCATTTTGAATAAGCGTCTACCAAGACTAAGTAGGTGGTTCCGTTGAGTGGGCCGGCGAAGTCAATGTGGATACGCGACCATGCTTTGTCAGGTCGAGGCCACGGAACCGGTGTTGCGTGAGCAGGAAGTTTTGCCGCTTGTTGACAATTGGTACAGCGCCTGACAAACTCGGTGATGTCAGCGTCCATCCCTGGCCAGTAGGCGAAACTTCGGGCGATTGCTTTCATCCGATTGAGCCCCGGATGTCCAGCATGAAATTGACGTATTACCCGTTGACGCAAAGCAGCGGGAATAACGACTCGAGCACCAAACATGAGACAGTCATCCACGATTGATAAGGATTCCCGTCTTTGGAACAGTTGATTGTCATTCAATTGTGGTGCTAGCCTAGGCCATCCAGATTGAACATATCTGATAGCTTCTGAGAGAACCTCGTCGTCGTTCAGGGTCCTCTTGATATCTGCGACCGTCACGGGAAGGTTTCGGACTGCTGTGGTTAACTGATCACGTACATACTGCTCAGTAGATATAGCTGCAATCCTGTCAGAAGGTGCACTGCTGCACTGGATTTGGTTGCACACAGCATTGATTGGCTGATCTGATGAAAACCTGTGCTGGTTTTGCTGCGGCTTTGAAAAGGGCCTCGAAATCTTTGGTTTCGACGAAACTTGTTGTTTCGTTCTGGATCTGCAGAATCCTTCTTTGTGGCCTGTGACGTTGCACTGACTGCAACGGTGTTGTTTGAAGGGACAATATCGGGCGTAGTGCCAGGCTCCGCAATGCCAACATGAAGACGGTGGCTTCTTTGCGCTGGAAACTTGTGGCGAATGCCAATTGCTTTGCTGAACGGCATGGACGGTGTCGGTGCCATGATTCCCATGTTGAATCATTGCCGAATCTTCTTGGAGACGGACCAGTCGTAGATATTCATCACCAATGGCTTGGAGAGTGAATGAGGGTTCTTGCTCAAGTTTGTTGAGCAGTCGCGTTCGAATATCAGCGAAACGCGGAGACACCAGGCTGCATATGAATATCAAGGACTTGAACTGGTCGTCTGTGAGGGACCGCAACTTGAAGCGTTCGCATTCGCGATTGACAATGCCCATGTGTGTCAGGAAGTCGTCTGTGTCGTTCATTTTCAGCTTGAGGCACCTGTAGCGAGTGTTGAATAGAGATACATGCTCACCGAAGAGTTCAATCAGTGACTTGATCGTCTCATCAAAAGTTCTATCCCGAGGATTCTTGGGTAGGATCAGGTTACAGTACTTATCCAGCTCTGCTGGGCCAAGTTTACGTAGCAGCAGCCGAACTTTCCATGAATCATCTTGGGCTGAAAAATCAACACGAAAAAGATCTTCATATCGCCTGAACCAAGTTTCAAATGTGATGTTAGCCTCCGGATCATAGGAGAATTCTGCGATGCTGTTCGCAATTCCGTCAACGGAGGGTGGAATAGCACGAGGTTCTGTGATTGGTACTTGCTTCTGCAGAAGAAGTTCCATTAGCATCATTTGTCGCTCCAAAAGAATTTCTATCTTGGATTGTTCCATGATTTCGTAACTTGAATAAACCCGTCGCCAAACTGTTACGTTCTTGATATGGAGCTAATAATGCACCGTCTATGCTTCCCACAATATTGCCCAATCGATTATTGAGAGAGAAGACCAAAGCTTCAGAGAAGTTCGTATGGGAGCTCACTTCCAATAATAACAAACATGGTTTACTCATCCATATATATAGGCTGAGAATGTAAAGGAAATGACCTTGGAAAATAGCACATTAAAACCGTGTCAAGGACTCGATGGACCAATCAGAATGAAGGGCGAATATGATCAAATTATAAACGTTATGATCAAATTATAATCATGTATATAATTCAAATCTATGTTAACATAGTGTCAATATAGAGTCGTAATATCTTCAAAGATATTGAGTTTTTAGGGAAAATAAACGTCTTTTCCCATTAATTTCCATTCCTCCTGTTTTTCTTACAACTCCGCCAAGGACGGTCCCAAGCCCGTCTGAGAAAGGAGGAGGGTTAGGCTTAGGGCTAGCAACCCTATCCCGTAAAACCTACATTGCTACGGAAACGATGACAACAGATCCGTGGTTCGGTCATGTCTGCAGGATGGATCCCAGTTCGCATACGAAGGTAGCCATGCACTGGCATCCGCAAGGTAAACGATAAAGGGGACGGCCCAAGGAAACTTGGCGCAGAACTTTGGAACGCGAACTACATGCACAAGGATTCACGGTGCAGACTGCAACGGAAGCAGCGACAGACCGGAACCACTGTCGTGAAGTTGTCTTCGCCTCATGTGCCACCCGGCACGGAGAGGACTGAATGAATGAATGAATGAAGAGGGACGTCAAACTTTGATGGGAAAATTTGAGATTGCCAGTCACATTCAAATCCAAAAGAGCTTTGGTTTCGTCTGCAGGCATTAGGCTTTTTGATTGTGATGGAAGTTTTTGAAAAGTCATGCTGCACAATTTTTAAACCCCCATGTATAAGTTTTCTTTCGCATTTTTCTGACCGGCGCAGCAAATTCCCCGTCCTTCAAAATAAAAATATCGCGCAGCATTTAAAGCGTGCGGGGCATCAAACGTCCTTTGTTTACATGTTCGCGACATGTTAATACGTTTTAAAAACAAAAGGTTCCGTGTTGAGTGAAAAAATAAAAACGCATAAAAAATTGATTTTGAGCACGGCCGATTCAAAGGCTCCGCTCAATGTGAGGTATGTGGAAATCCACTAACTTGGGATACCTGCGTCCTCTGAGAATGCATCTCTGTGGTTTTAGTTTGTGTTTTGTTCCTCTATGCTATCAATATCCTCTCTTCAACTCCGACTGTATTCGCAATCTCTTTTTACTCTATTGTTCACAGGCATCCTCGACTCATCACCATTGTTGTTGCCGCAAAGGAATCTGCTGAACGCTGGCTTGGTCGCGTTGTCGGCTTCCGGACTGTTGGGACTGCTGGCCCTGGGCCCGGAGTCCTACGGAACCGGGTTGGCTCTGATGCTTTGTGGGGCAGCTATCGCTGGGGGTATTTCCGGGCTCACATTGACGGCTGCCATCGGTGGTAAGTTTATTTGAATTTTTGGTTTGTACGAAGCTGACGTCAGCCTTAACTGAATCCTGTAACGTGACCATGTTTTCGTCAGCAGATATTCCTATAAGTCTGTGTTATTTTCGCTAGAAAGCTGCTCACCACTTTTGTTTTCGCAGGTGTCGACATGCCCGTCGTCATAACCGTGCTGAACAGCTATTCCGAATAGGCGTTGTGTGCCGAGTGTTTCATGTTGGACAACACTCTGATGACCGTAGTGGGTGCACTGATTGGCTCCAGCGGGGCAATCCTCTCGTACATCATGTGCAAAGCGATGAATCGTTCGTTGCCCAACGTGATCATGGGTGGCTACGGCACATCATCCTACGCGGGTGGTCAAGCTAAATCGATTACTGGTAGGAGTTTGTCCCGTTTAACTACTGACAAATATATAAGTAGTTGATGTTTCTGGAATAACGCGTATTTTCTATCATAGGCGTTCATCGTGAAACAGATGTAACTACCGTAGCGGATTTGATAGCGACGTCACACCTGGATACGGTCTTTGTGTGGCGAAAGCACAATATCCACTTGCGGAACTGGCCAAGGTATTGACGAAGGATGGAAAGCGTGTCCGCTTTGCAATTCATCCTGTGGCAGGTAAATTATTGTTCGTATGCATAACCGATATAAATATTTTCTCTGAAAATATTTCCTTGGGTGTTTGCTTGTGAAAATGTTGCTGATGTTTTTGGATTTATTTTGTTGAAATGCCCTTTGATCACCAGCAGATTTAATGCGTCAAACATCACTTCTAACCGAAGGATTGGTGCCAACAGAGTGGAAGACAGGGGTAATTTCACCTATCTACAAAGGTGGTAGACGTTCAGATCCATCAAACTACCGTACTGACACCCTACTTCCTGTGATATCCAAAATTCTCGGGCGTATAGTGACGGAATAAATAGTTCATCAATTGGAATCACAAGATAGGCTATCTGTAGCGCAGCAAAATCAGAAACTCCCTACTCCCGTTCGAAGAAGCCTTGGCAGTGATGTGATACTAACATACAAAATATTAAATACCCCGCATCATCCTTTAAAACATTTATTCGAATACCGTGAGTCACGACATACACGCAGCCACTCAGCGACACTACAAATTCCCTACTCTCGTATCAGCTGTCGCCGATATTTTTATTGTGTACGTGTGTGTTTCCTTGGAATGCCCTCCCCGGAACTCTTGTCATCGCTCCCAGCGTCTAAATGTTCATTCGAAATTTGGATACTTATTTTTTGCATAACGATTTAGCGACACCTGCCTATTGACTCTTGGTACGCATTCAACTGGACTATACTTGATATTACATGCTTATTTTTACCTTTATATTATTTACGATGATATGGTAATTGTGAAGCTATGAGCTTTTTGTGACCATAAATTCTTGAATCTTCTCTCTGTGAAACAACAATTTAAAGACATTGTTTGAGTTCTTCCCATTCCAAGGAAGTATCAAGTTTATTTCAGAACATAGCTGTACGTCTAAGAACTTACTTCGAGACAAGATCATTGATCGACACTTAAGTGAATGCCACAGCTTGATTAGAGTCATTCTTGGGGTGGGCAACCTGACAGTATCTTAGCCCACTTGCAGTCTATGACTGTGTGGCACTATGTCTTTATCCCACTTGTGATTTCATACATACGTACAATTGTGCAACCTGATTTTATATTAAGCCCTCGGTAATTGATTTTCTCTTCTTGTCGGGCATATGTCTGTTTAGAGAAAGGTCCATAAGTGATTTCACATTGCTGTTGATGGTGTAGACTGTCGTAATCTTATTGTCTTCAACTGTTCGTTAAGTTGTCCAGATCCCCCTCCTTATCGTTTTAGTCGTGTACCAATTAACCTTGATTCCGGCAACATTTTTGCTTCTTTTGTGAGTTTTGTGTTTCTGTTTCAAGATTTAGAGTCCAGCTATTCGTCAGCTGTGTTCACGGTTTTTACTTGTAGGGAAATGGGTGTCCAGCCCGATTTCCGCCCTTGGTCTATTGGTGAAGTCAATTGTTTAAGCTTATCTTCTTGTTTCAAAGATGTGAACGTTCACCATATACGACTTTGTGTCAATGAAATCCCAGATGAGCACAGTCGCTGCCACTCTAATCAGAATCTAATAAACTTCCCAAGCATTACGAATAACTTCAACAATCTTTCACTGTATCTTCTGTAGCATGGCATTCCTTCATCATTCGAAATAGGTGTGTTTCAAAAGCAGCGATTATCAAAAATCGCAATTATCCCGTCTGCTCAATACGATTAGATCAATCTCACTATTTTGTTTCTCGTATTTGTCTATGCCTAGGCAGCCTGACAGTATTCTAACCCACGTGAATTCGTTGACTATGCGGCACTTTGACTGGATC
>JACCGJ010016871.1:0-18594 GCA_013407085.1 Atriophallophorus winterbourni | reverse complement strand
CTTGGGAATCTGGATACAAAGTGGCGTCCCCAGCACCACTCGGCGTTTGTTCGAGTCAGCTTCTCTAGCCTTTACACAACCAATTGCGAGGCAGCAGGGAGTTGCCAGAAAGAGGTGGTGTGCACCAACTAACCGTCTACGAGATTCTTCTCCAGAATTTTCCTCAAGGTTTTCTCCCGAAGCTTTTCCCGCGATCGAGTATCCCACAAGAAAGCGGGGGTTAAAATCAGGGTTTTCCTTCCCCTAGATGAAATGCCCTCCCAGGCGAACGAGCTCAATCTGCCCGAAGCAAACTGGTTTTCAGGCGCCAGTCAATCACCCCTTCTCCTGTTGGTAGATGCAGTTCTACCGAGATCGGGGAACCCCTCGTCCAGGCCAGAAGCTTGACTTGGTTGTCAAAGGCTATTTGAGACGCGCGCCATATGGGAGCATTTTATAGACAGTCGGAGCTTATCCCCACTGCCACTCCCGGCTATGACAACCTGTGATGGAATACTCTGTCTGATGAGAATGACTACAGCCGAGACCAAATGTTTTCTTCAAAGCACTAAATCATATTGGCCGCTTGACATGACTTGGATGTGAATATCCGTCGTCACGATAGCAACACTAATCATTCTGAATGGACTTTAGACTTTAAATTGAAGAATCAGAAAATGGGTCAATGGCGGCTTGCAATTATCGTATGACCCGGGTAGCAGTGATACGTGAAGATAGAGTGGTCTTGGCCTTCGCTTTCATTTATCGCGTCAATTGTGATGCCGGTACATTCGATGTATTCACCTTCACTCTGGTTTATGGAACTCTGCATCCCATGTGCATATAGCCGTCAATGGCTATCTGTATGTATAGAAACACAAGACTGATCAACTGCATGATGCGCACACTCATAAACGGTGCCTGGGGCAGGTTGCTTAAGCTTAGAGCAACAATCGAAATGAAAGTATAAATGGCAGTCAGAATCCAGCGTGCTTCTGGATGCGGCTATTGGTGACCAACCCACAATGTGGGAAAACTTTCCAGGTCACCACTACGGTGACTTTCAACTCATAATTCCACTCAAAAATATTTTTTGTCCATTTCGCTTTATCTTCCACTTTTTCCACAGCCCAATCGTATGAAACAATTTATCTCGGAATTACACGACATTCCCTACTGGAGTCGTAGAGAAGACATTGGCTGGCTACATGATGTGCCTCCAGGGTTGTTGACGTCTGCAATGAATCGCGCTTGTCTGGCCGCTTTTCAAGCGTGTCCCGGGCAGAGGCTTTTGTTGGCCATGTATGACGTCGAATTGCAAGTAAGCGTGTGTCAGTTGGGTTAGAGTATCCGATCAACATCTTGCATCGTCGTTGTCGTGTCAACAAGCCTTTCGATAGAATGGAACTAATCCTTGCTGTTTGGGTTTATGTGCCGTTTTGAGCGATGCTGTATGTTAATGAGTATGTATGTTAGTATTGTTTGGAATATTTGTATGTATGTATATGTATCAAATCACAAGCCTAATTCCGGCAAAGTGCCGCGCGGTCAGAGACTGCACGCAGGCTAAGGTACTATCCGGTTGCCCAGGCCTAGACAGATGTAGGAAAGGAAAATTACACTGGTAGTGAGACTTCAGCGTGTATTAGCATGTAGCTCACTACCGGTAGCAAATCAATTTAGCACGGTGCTAGCTGCACGAGTGAACATCCTTGCACAAAATCAGTGAATACAACTCTTACACGTGATGAATTTAATACCTCGCGTAATTATACAATCTGATTCGACAAAAACAATTTCTCTCGATACTTTGATGGCGTTAAGCAATGTCCGTTTACAACCTGGCCGCGGCACCTGTTGTCCCTTAGCTTGAAGCCGACGCTTTACATTGTCTATTTAATGTTTGTGCTCCAACGCTAGATCTATTCGTCAACCCTAAACGTGGCTCGCACAAAAACCACCGGAACCTACCCAGACTAGCGTTAGTTCCGCATCTCTGTATTCTTCAGCATCTATTGCCTTCACACGGACGACGTAGTTCTGTTCGATTCCTATACGGAT
Organism: Atriophallophorus winterbourni; assembly: GCA_013407085.1. Lineage (NCBI taxonomy): Eukaryota > Metazoa > Platyhelminthes > Trematoda > Plagiorchiida > Microphallidae > Atriophallophorus > Atriophallophorus winterbourni. Next base: position 16,554 of record JACCGJ010016871.1, on the reverse strand, counting down.
ATTATTTAACAGTGGATCCATTATGCAACCTTGCTCTCCAATCTGTCGCTGTTTCAAAGCTGACTATATCTAATGTTGTTAGATTAAACGCTCTAATATACCGGTCGTGCATTTATGTTCAAGCGATCAAAGTTTTAATCTTCTTTACTTTAAAATTAACTTTGATTTCTCCCGGTTCCTTGTCTGTTTAAATGACAAAAAAGGAATAAATATACTCCAGTTGTTGTTGTTGGCCTCCTTCGGTCGATGTCGACCATGGATGTACATCACAATCGAATGAATTTTCATGTTTTGCAGCTTTTCGAATGCATAAACAGTCCGATTCGGGAGGAACAATCTCTCCAGCAGCGCTTGCAACGATAGTTAGAACTCGGTTGTAGGGCGTCAGTTGCACGCCGGCGGCGTGATCTGCGTTCAGCAGCCAAGAGATGGTATTCTTGCTCCTCACAAGCTTGCAGACGACCGCTTTACACAATGCCTCCAATATGAGCGGGCAAGAGCAAGTTCTTCCCAACATGACGGGTCAAGTGCAAGAGCTTCATATCTCTTTTGAAAAAGTCTTGCTTGTACCCGCAAGGGCGGTCTGCCCAATGGTCGACTTCCTAATTGCAACTCACCATAGAGTAGATCTTTCGGAATACGACCATTTTCCATTCTATAGACATGACCAAGCCACCGCAGGCGGCGCTGACGTAATAGGGTGAACATGCTCTGTAGACCAGCTTTTGAAAGCACTTCAGCGTTAGTCACTCTGTCCATCCACGATATGTTCAAGATACGACGGATGCTTCGTAGATGGAAAGCATTCAGCTTCGTTCGTGTCTTGCGTGGGTGGTCCAGGTTTCATATACTATAGTAATACCTTGCACGTCAATGGTCTCCTAAAATACCCTTTTTCATCTTCATTGATTATCAATCATCGCTGATTTGTTTCAGGCCCGTCCCGACGTTCTCGGGCGAATGTTCGCTGTGCTTCGTAAACGCCACGGTCACGTGGTTAGCGAAGACTTTCGCGAGGGTGAAAATCTGTTCATCATCAACGCGCGACTGCCGGTGGTGGAAAGTTTCGGCCTGGCTGTCGAGCTTCGCTCCCGTACAAGCGGTGTCGTTAGTTTGCCTCAACTGCGCCCTGGTGGTTGGGAATTGTTAGACATCGATCCCACGCAGAAGGAGACTGTTCCACAAGACGTGTCCTCCCATCCAACCTCTGTGACGGGGAAAAAACTGTCCGGCCGCCCCGCGCAACCGGCTGCAGGATCCGACGATGAAGATGCGAGGCCGGACGAATTGTCCGCACAAATTTCCCGCGTTCGTTCGTACATCAGAGATGTTCGTATGCGAAAAGGATTGCCCATCAACGAGCAACTTGTTCAGTTCGCGGACAAACAGCGGACGTTGAAAAAGAACAAATGATTTTTTGACTGTGATTTTTGTGAATATTGTAAAAAGAGGTTTTTGCGTTTGCTATCTTTCGGACCGATTTCATACCAGATTCATTAAAACGTAACTTGAACTATGTGTCTTCTTCGGCTACTTTTTGAGGCTATAAATTCACGCCTTGGCACGGGGAGTGACTGATCTACAGCCTGTCGTATGACACACGTATTTATTGTAATCGGACATCAATAATATGTTCCAAGTGGAGTGATAAGCAAACTCCCGAGGTAACTCTCAGATCCAAAGGAAGATTTGCCAATAAAGGGAGGGGGTATTGTATTCCGCAATTATCATTGAGGTAAACCGGGTCAAAAGTTCGAATGATCGATCTAGATTACAACAAATTGTGCACAGTAAATCAATATCAAATTATGCAAAAGGGCTCATTAAAGAATAGGATACATATAGATGAGGATAGCCATGTGGAATGTGCGATTGATGGGACAGAAAGAACTGACAACATGCGCTGTTATACTGAATTCAGCAGTCCTTGAGTGTCCCCATCCAAACCTCTGTGCTAGTTCGGCAAAGTGAATTACTCACCGCTATCAACTCTCCGACGGTTGTACTAGTCGCGTAAGCGTAGGGAGGAGGATAGTAGTGATGACACCAAGTCAATCGAGGTCAAACCGTATAGCCTCTGACAACCAAGTCCAGCTTCTGGCCTGCACGAGTGGCTCCCCGAGACCGGCGGAACTGCTTCTACCAACAGGAGAAGGGGCGAGGGCGAGTGACTGGCGCCTGAAAACCAGTTTGCTTCGGGCAGATTGAGCTCGTTCACCTGGGAGGGCATTTCATCTAAGGGAAGGAAAACCCTGATTTTAAACCTCTGCCGCCTTGCGGGATACCCGATCGCGGGAACGGCTTCGGGAGAAAACCCTGAGGAAAAATCTGGAGCAGAGTCTGGCAGACGGTTAGTTGGTGCATATCACCTCTTTCTGGCAACTCCCTGCTGCCTTGCAAGTTGCACTTGGTTGTGCTAAGGCTAGAGAAGCCGACTCGAACAAATGCCGAGTGGTGCTGGGGACGCCGCTTCGTACCCAAATTCCCAAGAATCTTCATTGAAGCCGACTCATCCTCTAGGAGGAGATAGTCGCACAAAAGTGAAGTAAACCGTACATCCAGTCGCGGGCACTTGGTCCAACGATAACCATGTCAGCCGCAGCGTTTCTCACTGGTAGGTGTAATATAGACGCTGTATCTCTGTGCTCAAGATTTTTTCCTCTTCCATACCTGTACGTTCATTATGGATACGAACATGCTGTTTCAGGTTTTATTTGTAAGATGAATCTCTTGTTTCAGCGATTTTTCTCCTCGGGAGACAACCGAACGATATAGCCCTGTGAGCGCATGTTCATGGCATACCTCAGTGTATTATTCAGACACTAACAGAGTTGTGGCTATCATAATTGCGCTTTTCCATTCAATGTAAAATTCAACTGTGTTAAAGATCACCAATTGCACAAGGAGATATCTTTGCTAACATCTCATATGTGTTCCTCATATATTCACAACACTACAGAATATTAAGCAAGGAGCGCTTGTATGTCACTGTTGGATAAGGCTGGTACGACCAACCTGTTCAATCACATGTGTCCAAACACGTTTAATGGGGTTAAACCCATAACCATGAAACAAAATATTCATTTGCTTGCTATGCGGTTCTCTGCCGTGTATCAGTGCATGTTAAGAATCGAATTCGACCAACAACCTGTCGGTCGGTCATTGTTTGGCTAGCCTCGAGTGTATTACTTCTGTTGTGAACGTTAGAGGGTTGTGTTTGGCAGTACTCTGAGTCGATTAACGCTGTAATCAGCAGAATTTCAAGAGGAATCTTGATGCTTTATTGACCCTTAACTCGTGCATCTAAGAATACTATGCATCTTGATCCCATGCATCTACATTTGTCATCTCACCAATCGATAACAATTTCTGCCCTTTGGATTTTTACCTGATTCTTGAACTGCTCAGTAAGCAACCAAATCCCGTTTTTGCTTTATATATTATTCGTAGTTCCCACATTAATATGTGGTTTTCTCTAAAGCGATTGTATGTGATTGCTTTGGATCTGTATGTCCTGTTACGTTGAGAAGTGTGTTCCGATTTATTAGATAAAATAAACTCGCAGTCGTTCAAGCTGAACGTTAGATAAACCCTTTTGAAATTACTCTAAATCTGCAGATAAACTAAGCTACGTTCAAATTTTAAGATGGAATATGGAACAATCTACCTGATTGTGTTGTAAACTCAGCACATCAGCAGATTTTGAAGAGACGTCTTGATGTCTTTTTGATTCTAAACTCATGCATCGAAGAAAATTATACATCCTAACACCATGCATCTACATTTGTCATCCTACCAATCGAAAATAATTTCTGTCCTTTATATTTTTACCTGATTCTTGAACTGCTCGGTAAACAACCAAATCCTAAGTGTGCTTGTTATATTATTTGTTGTTCCCATATTATTCTTTTTTAAAGCTATATGGCTTTTAGACAAATTAAAATTGAAATGAATTGAAAAAGTAATCATATTAAACAGTGTATAACTATCCCGGAAACGAATAATTCCATTAAATTTCTTATAATTTCGTTTAACATTCATGCAAGTTAGTGGAGTGAACGACAGTAGAAGGTAATCTGTTCCAAGTAAAACAGGCACGTACGAAATCAATATACCGTCTACAGTTCATGTGGGATTGGGGTATCACCAGCACACGTACATGGCTCCGATAATTTCTCGTATCCCTTTTCCTGAATAGGCCCAGAAAGTATCGTTTTGGATATGGAATATTTTATAAAGTAGGATTAGTTCACCACTGATTTGTCGATAGGGAAAGTCGAACGGATTCAAGCAAGCTATCCTTTATATATGGGGCATGTTACAGATGTTGAGTACTAGTTATTTTGAGCGTCGATAGATTCGCTGAATAAGTTCAACAACCTTCTTGATCTACGTAGACCATGACTGCATACCGTATTCCATGATTGGTCTCTAGTATTCATTCGTGCCATTCGGAAAATTACCGAAATACCCGTTTGAGTAGATTGAGAACATGTGCTGCTTTATTAAAGGCAATGTTAGTTTGAAGTGATGTTGTAATAGCTTACAATCTTCTAGGCTACAGATACAACGCTATGTCTTTATGTCGTCCGCAAATAACGAAATGTTATATCGAACAATTTCCGGTAATTCGTTTACATAAAACAGAAAGAGTCAATGTTAGTTTGAATTGAGGTTTTTGAACTGCAGCATATCCAGACATCCAAAGCTTTTTCTTCACTGAAATTATCAAAAAATGTGAATCTATATGTTATATGAACTCTACTTAATTCCCCACATTCATGAGCCTAAATTTGTAGAAGTTAAACGGCAGTTTTTTCTTCAACGACCAGCTGAGAATTGTATTAAGATTTTTTGTAATAGCTTACAATTTTCTAGGCTACATATACAACGCTATGTCTTTATGTCGTCCGATAATTCGTTGACATAAAACAGAAAGAGGATCGGACCAAGGACTGAACTTTGGGGAAGAGGCTGCTGCGATGGGTCTTGATAATGCACCGTCAACACGTACCTGGGTTGTGCGATTTGTTGGATAGTCGTTTACCCAAAGCAACAACTTCCCAGTGAAACTAAACCTTTCAAGCTTCTGTAGTAGGCAATAGTTGACAGGATCAAGTGCTTTCGACATACCTAGGTAGCAGGTGTGTATTGCTTGCCCTTTATTTACCGCCTGCGTCCGATCAACCAGATCATCAAAAATGAGGCGCTCAATTAAATTTGAAATCACTGGTAACCGAGTAACGGGTCGGGAATTTATCAACATCGTAGCGATCTCCACCTTTATAAATAACAGAAATTATTCCGCGTTTCCAATCTGTAGGAATCACTCCGTTTGACTGTTTGTTCGAACAGGTATTTGTGTGGTTTGTATAGCAAACTTGCACAATGCTTCAATCATAACGAGGTTATTCCGTCGGCACTAGAAGACTTCCCGGTTTTTTTCTTGAGTGACGCGTCTCGACGTATTTTGAAAACTTCATCATGTATTTCATGCCTTGGTTCACCGATGATAAACTATTATATTATGGCTTACCAAATATTCCTCACCGACCATTTAAGGAGAGCATCTAAGTCGCTTTGCAGCTGTACACGTCCGTAGTCGATTTTATTTGCTTCAAAATTTGAATATCATGAGTTAATAAGAATCAGCTTGTAGGTTAGCTTCTCTGGTCGGTCGTTGTCGTAAATCAAGAAAAGAGCTGTCCCGAGGTCAAAAACTTGCGGTACGCCAATAAAGGTATCGATTACCAGTGGATGCTAGCTCCTTCGTCAGTTGCGAGGGCCCAGTCCTTTAACAGACTCAAAACATTTGGCAGTCAGGTGTGTGATTTACACAAACCTAGCTGCGGTAAGGATAGTATATTTTAGGTCTCTAAGTGAATGAATAGTTTTTCTGCCTCTATCTATCTAGAACATTGGACGGCACATAAAGCAAGGTGATAGGACTGTAGTTTACAGGATCTGAATGTTGACCAACCTTGCAGATAGATTAAATTACAAAGTCTTTCATTCTGTTGGCACCATTTATTCTGTTAGAGAATGTTTAAACAATTCTCTCAATGATGCACACAGATGCTATTCACAGTATTCCAGTACGGTTGGTGTGATTCAAAATGCTCCTGTGGATTTTCTAGTGTTCATTCAACACAAATGCCGTTGTATTGTTGCTTAATTGATCTCGATTTTAGTCGGCTATTGCGTTGCGTTTGATGTTCTATTCATTCATTCGATCTGATGGTGAACAGGCTAACTATTTTTGCATAAAATTGAGCAAGAGCATCAGCTGTTTTTCCTGGAGCTGTTAATCCATCTTCAGTAATTACAAAGAACACTTCTGGTTTCAGGCTAGATCCAGCATTGATTGTTCGATATTGCAGTTTTTATATTTCCTCCCATTTTAAATATAGAAAGCGATGATAATTATGTTTGTCATCCTCAATAATAGCTTTTACTTTGTTTCCAATTCTGTAACATCGTTGCAAGGAATCATAAGCCCTGATATTTCTGTGTGGAACCGGATCAGCGTTCCTTCCCCCGATCCATTTTTTCGTGTGACTAAAAAACTTAAATGGAAATTTTCTCAACGGTCGTCCATCACTAGATGGCAAAAATGGATATATGTTTGACTGAAGGCTTCCACTGAGTGCGGCGCGATGTGAGGATCTGTTGCGTTAGTCGAGCAAAGTGATTATAAGGAAACGTGGTTTGTTTTGATTCGGATATTTCGGATGACGGGCGTGCCGAGTTACCGACGATGGGTGTATAACATGTAAGCTAATTCGAGTGTAAATACCGAACCAATATTCAGGGTCATTTGTTGCCTTGCTTGAAAGAACGTATCTTCTGACTCAGGAATATTGGTGCAATTGAGGTCGTTGCATGTTTCATGGAATTTTGTCTTCTTATAATCAGAGACTCTTTCGCTAAGAACATCCACTTTTGCATAAAGTCTAAACGTTAGTGCTCCTGTTAAACACACTTCTTTCCGTCACCATCTAGGCGTTAATCTTAGCAATTGGAATTCACAATGACTCTTTGCATAATCGTGTTGTTTGTATATTTCAGAAAGCCCAGCTATCCGCAAACCAGGAAACTGCAAAACTCCAGCGTAGCCAATGTACCAAATGTTTAGGGCAACCCCTCCACTGTAAGGAAGTTCGTGTAGATAACCGGATGACTCATGATTCTTACCGACGAAGAACGTGAGTATCGGCGCATGACAATCATCGGCGTAATACCGTAAAAAATCTACCATCACGCTTTATTTGGGATACACACTCATACATGCCCAATCTGCTGGATTGCGAAACCACTGAAAATCACCGCAACAAAGAACCATGCCGCATTTGAACTGTGCGGCTTCTTCGGCTTGAGCAAAGTCGACATAGACTTTGTCCAACTCGCCACGCAGGCGACCAGTGATCAAAATTTTGACCATGCTCTCGATAGATTTTATATCCGAGTTATTCAAAACACATGCGCAACGGTACAAAAAGGATAAGACGCCAATCACCGAAAATCAAAGGCGAAACTCTAATGCATGACCTTTTACTGATACACGGCAGAGAACTGTATAGGTTGGCTTGTTTTATTTTAACGCATTTACTACGGGCTTTTTATTAGGCACTTATGAGTCTGTCATCAGAGGTACACTAATGATGTTTTTAACAGTTCATTCAATTAATGAATTCCCGATTCCAGTCTATTTACACGTGTTTTATTTGCATTCTATGCAGTGTTTGCCTCAGGATATATCTCATACGACCTGACCTTTCAACTATGGCAGTCGTAGCAAACACCAGGACAAATATCTCCAGTCAGTATTGAGACCAAACTTATGGTAATCGATTTGGCGCACTTCATGTGTACTTTCGACGAACAAGCGTAGCACGCGACAATACACGCCTTCGGGTCCGCCGCTTTTTGACAAACCGCACAATAATCTTTCCTATTCAGTCAAATCCGGTCATTATAGCTTTTAGCACATTACGGTTGTGTGCGCACACGCAGTGGATATGTCGATCGATCGATTATGAATAAAATGATGACGTGAAAACGCAGTGATCAAGAAAGAGAACAAAACTCAGATTGAAATCCAGCAATACGCATTAAGAGTTAGTTGCATGGTGTTGATGGTGTTATCAGTCAATGCCAAAAAGATGCTTCTGATTTCGCTTATTCGTTTGAGGACTTCAAGAGTAGTAATATCGTTGAGCTTGGTTGGAGGCGAAAGATGAGTTCTGGTAAACACTGGAGGAACTCGCGTTAGATTGTGGTGTTTTACTTCATGTTTAACAGCTTAAACGCATTTTCCTTTGCTAAACTTTTATCCGCTTGGTGAAGAGAAGCCCTTGCATCGCCTGTCTCATATGACGAAGATACGAAAAGAACTGAGAACACACTTTTACCTTTGTAAGCGCCCCTTATAAACTTCTTAGAGACTGGAATAAAGGAAACTCGATTGGCTTATCAACCCTTTACAGTCCTGCGACTACTGAACTAAACTAAGCTCAAGATGAATTAAGTCTTTCACATATCGGTGATGAGACCTCTCCCATCTTTCAATCACAGGTACACACGCCTGTGCTTCATACGAATCAATTGTTGTGGTGGTTGTTGTTTTTAAGCCCATCTCCAAAAGAATCAGGGCAATCGTTTCGACTTGGTCCACCTGTAGGGGATCAAAGAAAAATAAGTCTGCACTACACACAATACGGCAAAAATGGAAAGAACTCACTAAAAGACCAAAGGAGCAAATATCCAAATAAAGATCCAGTGAAGTCCAACGATAGCGAAATAATCCATACAGGAACGTTCAAGAAATGGAATCCAAGGTGCAGAAAGCGCCAAAATGTTGGAGAATCCGTTAATCAAAATTCCGGCACGCGGCGAAGCACGCAAACCCCGTAACCGCATAAAAAAACAAAGTCCGAGTTCCGAAATGTATTAAATGCCAAAAAGTATATTGTACAAGCGGTAATACGAATGCAGTGTACATGGCCAAAAAAGGAATAACCATACAAGGCCAAACGTTCTATATACAAAACGTTCTATATACAATGTGAAAGTAGTTCACTACAGACCATCTCTCCGTGCTACCACCACTGATACATTATGCAACCCAATGCAAATTGAGCTAAAACTGTGCGGTGCGTTTAAATCGGTTGTATTTTCTTAGCTACGACAAAAAAATCATTACGAATTTTCGCTATTTGTAAATTTTCTTTTTAAACAGTATAACTAGTTTACTATAATATCAAAAGCAAATGCGTTCATTATATTTCTGATATTTCTTTATGATCTATCACACTAGTGATAAAATCAGCCTGTATTTTTATGGTGAATGATCGTAACTCATACATCTCACTGTCAGATATGAATACAAACTAATCTTGCTTCAACGGCAACCGCGGTGAAAACGTAGACAATGTCATTGAGTGCATAGCTTGCGTTAGCTCACCTTAGCTGCTCGGAAATACATAAATATCACTATGGGATTTTTGGAAAGTACCGTTAATTGCAACGTTATTGTAGCGGCTGCAATAAGAATATCACTGAACTGCTACGATCATTCAACAACCGCAGAATGGTGTGAACTCGCCCAGCTCGTCAAATTTCGTGCCCATTCAAACTAAAGCATCTGTTGTGCGTGTAAATATCAGCTCTATGACAACTGCAGATAATGAGAAGGTAGACCACGTTAGCCAGTTACCGAGGTCTCACAAGCAAGGTACCGCTCTTAAAGTAGTTGTTATAGCTGAAAATTCGAAAAAGCAAGCAAATGTGAGCTGTGAAACAGCTGCAGCCAATGCGTCAGTTGAACGATTCAGCTAACCCTCCTGAGGTGGTCAATGTAGCCTAAACTTTGAAAAAGCATACTATTAACAGTAAGGCCAGTATTAAAAGTGATCAACATTCAATTTTTACTCGCTTTCCCGTAGTGGATCAAATTATCCGGGAATTGAATGGTTGGCGTGATCAAAGTGGATAACTGCACGGCAATTTATCTGCTTCATAATCTGGAACTCGAAATTTACTAGTTTTCATTTGACGGATGGAAGGCTTCTATTCACTCTTGACTCGGTATTTCCCTCTCAGCTAAAAGCCTTCAAGTATTTGAAATTCCTACCACCGCTCGTCAAATGTGATCACATAATGATAAGATTTGAAATGTTACTGCGTTTTCACAAACCTCCGAGAGGCACTTTTAGGCTTGTACATCGGGGGTTACTCCTATACACTTTCAAATTCTTCCCTCTAGTTATCTGGCAGTTCCAATATATGTGGAAACTTAGATGAAATTTTTAAGTATCTGAAAGAGTTACAAGACAAGCAGGCACAGGTGTAGTGCGTTAGAAAGTATAAAAGGCTGCCCTGGTTGAATCCTCAAGTTCCTCAATCTACAAGTAAAAGGGATCGCTTATATCGGCAATAATATCTATCTCTCATTTTGAATTATTAGCCCGATACTAAACCACTCAGGACGCTCGATTTAAATCACAGATTTCGAGTTATCTTTAGCTATGGATGCTAAATCTAACCAGAAATGATGTTATAGCTACGCGCAATCAAAAGGCAAATCCAGGGAAAGCATTGGAGATTTTAAACTGAAGGATTAAAACGTAGGTGGTTTTGACTGCATTCTCAGGTTTTTCTAGTAGCCTATAGCGAAGTGACATTTCTTTAAGTGCACTACGTGAATTGTTCAGCCTATCATTTGGTGTCCATGCACTTGATGAGTTATGCTTCACTGAGGTTGAGGTGTATGACGCACATAACCATGTTCAAATTAACAATGCGGAGGGATCGGATGATATACTCCTGTACTATTCCTGATATTCATTGAGGATCTGTAGTCTGTCATCAAGTGCCTGTGCATTATTTTAGGTGATATTGTAATCTTGTTTGGATCGGCCTATGTATATACCCTGATGCAGGATCTTGGATAGGTCATAAACTGGATATACTAATGGGTCATCCCACTGAAACTTAATGAGAGCCAACTCTTGTCAGCACTGGTTGATAGGATTTCGTTTCAGGTGTTGGTAAATTCTTTCATAGTTATCGCCGTACTGCGTGTTAAGGATTTGGTGGTACTGGCTAGGGCTGACTTTAAATGGGTGGACCAATATGCCGCTGCAGATCAGCGTGCACGCTTGGTACTTTTTGGCTGAAATCAGTGTTATCGAGCAGAATATATGAAGTATTCCTGCCGCTTGAAAAGGCATTAGTTCGGCGGAATCTAGAATAATGTGTTAAGGCCTGGTGTCCTCAATACAAGAAGTATATCGTTCGATTTAAATTCGTACAGCGTCTCGCAACTCACATGACAGAGTGTCAGTGAGGAAAAGCTTGACATGCAAGCCGAGAGTATCTCAGCCGTTCCTCATTTAAGCACCTTCGTTTAAGTAGTGACTTAATTGAAACCTCCCAGATATTAAAGGGTTTGAGTGGTGTGCTAAAAACGACTAATTTAAATTAAGTCATGATCTGGACACGAGGGCCATTCACATAAACTTGCTAAAAACAGTCAGCTGATTCCAGGTAACACATTTTCAGCCTCATGGTGGTAAACTTTTTGAACTGTCTTACAGAAGAACTTATATCCAGCAGTTCCGTCTCGAGTTTCAAGCAGGGTTTGGACCGCAACTGAAGTAAAATATTTTGTGAATACTCTCACTAATTGGTATACAAGCTTAGGTAAACCTCCTTTCTACGTTATTAAACACGATTCTACATCAGCTGCCCTATCACCGTGCTGGTGAAGATCAACAGCTTTTTCTTTGTCTTGTATCTATTGTAACAAGGTGCTTGCTAAATGAAATCCAGATAATATCTTGGCGTCGTTAGCGTCAAATATCTCAAACAGATAAGAAAGTTTAGCAGTGGTGGGTGATACTCTACACCGTTCTACCGAAAATAAATTCTGAATGATCGATTAGCACGTTAGAGACTTATTGTACTGTGCAAACTGAACTGGTTCTGACTGATTAATCTATATAAGGGGATAAACACTTCCGGCGTTCTACATGTCAGAACTGATTTCAGCATAAAGAGTTCTACTCTAGCTCGTTGTGCAACTGCGGCACATTACGCAGCTTATTTGAAGTCCGTTTTTACGAGTATACCCAAATACTAAACCCTCTGAATAGATTTAAAGTCGATCCTGCCTTTATTCGCAGTTACTGTAATTTTGTCGACTGCTGAGGACAACACTTGACATTTATTTTAGTTCACAGGAAGATCCCATTTAATGACCATTTCAATATCTCTCAGCAAATCACCGTGATCACTGGATCCGGTGAATATGACCTCATTAGCAAACATGTCGCACGGACATGATAACTGCGATGCCAGATCATCGATGAAGATCAGAATGAGTATTGGGCCGAATACTCAATCTTGTGGGACCCCACTGGTAACTGTTGCGAATTCAGAGGTAGTATTGCCTACACTGACCTGGGAGAATCTATCAGGAAGAAAACTGGTTTTCCAGTCGTGAAGCTCACCAGATATGCCTTTGGCCGCGAGCTTCATCCCTTGGAACCTGTTACTAACCGAGTCGAAGGAATTAATAAAGTCTAAGTAAAAGACCTCTACCCGTTCGCCTCCTTCCAATGTTTTGGAAACCCTATCTAAAAAGCAAAAGAAATTCGAGTGACACGACCTTCTTTTAAGAAAGCCATGTTGAACCATGATTAATGATGAATTGTGCGCGAAATGCTTAACTATGTTTGCGCAAAATCCCTTTGGAATGGATACGACATGGCTTTCTTCCAGTCATCTGGTAGGATGCCTTTGCAGAGCGATTCGTATTTAACCTACAGAGAGACTCTATTAGTAATTTAGATAATTCCTTTACAATTTTAGGAAGCACATTATCAGGTCCGGCGGATTTATCTCCGTCTAGATTTTCTAGGACACGAGCGACATCATCCGTGCAAAAAACTACTTCGCTTAGAGAGACACCCATTTCCGTACTAAGAGTTGGGACTGAGTGATCCGCAACACTGCCATCCATTCTATGTACGCTTTAAAAATAATCTAGCAAAGATGCTGCCTTTTCGGGGTCAGAATTGGCTTTCTCGCAATTGTCTAATATTAGGGTACCTATGTCTTACCCTTAGACTGAACATAACTAAAATACTTTTTAGGGTTATTTTTAGCATATTTCGCCAGGTAAGTTTCGTAGCTTCGCTTAGGCCTCCGTTGTATCTTTACTGTGTTGTTTCTGGAAGCATCATAGCACGACCAATTTCTATAGGTGTCTGTGGCGCCTAATAATGCTGCGTCGCACCGCAGGAGTTCACCAAGGTGGTTTGTTCTTTAGCCGTACAGGTCAAAAAGGACAATAAAAGTCTTCAAGACTTACAATATTGCGCTTAATAACTGACCATTTACTTTCGATGTCATTGGTTTTAGAGAACCAGTCACACCGTGAAGCGAAAAGCCGTACGGCATTCCAGTCAACTCGATTTAGATTACGCCTGTATTTGACAGTTGGCTTATGAAAACAGAGAATTGCCTGGAATGTTATGATGACATGGTAACTTTTCCCCAAAGATGAGTCGTAAGAGATGTTTTGGACATCTTTAGGACCTTTATACAAAATTAGGTCCATTGTAGATGCTGAATGTCCATCTCCCCAAATAGTTTTCTCAATTACGTGCTGATAAAGCGCACCGGAGTGCATCCAATCGAGATATACCTGGGAAATACTATCAGAGGGCGTCTGAGTGTCCCAGTCGATACCCGGTAGGTTCAAGTCACTGTGGTGAATGTTCAAATAACAATCAATAATGTTCAATCAATAAGAATCGATAATACTGTTATTCAAACTTACAATAATTAATTAATACATATACAAGTCGAATACTGAGTGTGGTTTATTCTAACTTCTATTCCTGGGTTAGTTGTTTCATTCTATTCAATACAATACAATTCATTACAGTCACCTATTAAATAGACTCGTACGGCAGATCTAAGCAACCTAGTAAGAAGTTCTCGAAGTTCCTGGTCCTTCTTCTCAGAAACGCCCTGTATGAGCAGCCTAAAGTAAAAGAGAGCTTACGTTCAGTGACGATTGTCGAGACCAGCTGGATGCCAAATGTGGCCATTTTGATGCCAGAGTCTTGGTATTTAATACCATGCTGTAGTAGTATAATAGCTCCTCCTCCGCGTCTACCATCTGGTCTATCCGATCTGATGGCTGTATATGTCGAAAGAAGATCAACTGGAATAATGTCTGTATCTTGAATCCAGGTCTCTGATATACCTAGGATCATAGATTTGCTTTTGGAGGCTTTATGCATTAATTCCAGCCATTTACTACTCACTCGCAAGCATTTGTGTATAGTATGCTCACAGAATTTCGATGTACCCCGCCTAATTTAGGCAAAACCTCGGGTGCAGAACCCGAGTTATTACCAAGTAGTTTAATATATTAATATATGGTAACACATTAGTGCTGGAAGGAGAATCTACGTCGCTGGAAGTTTGTGGCGTAGAGTTTCTCAATGCAGCAGCGTTGAGCGCAGACAGCTAGGCTCTCGTTTGCTGCATCGCAACTTAGCCAAGAATCGTCCCCTATATTTTCTATCAGCACTTGAACATTCTTGATTAAAATATCCGCTGTTGCAAAGTTATTCCATCGGCGTTCATCTGGGTTACACTTCGGCTTTGTTACGTTGCTAACCGAACGATGGAACGTTAAATAATTTGCTGAAAATAGGCGGCTATCTTGCACCAATCTATACAAACCATTTGTATTTGTATGTATTTGATCGCTTTTAGAAACAGACAATTCTCTGTCACTCTGGTTTCTGAATTCAACCAAGATTGACATTTCTTGATTTCCTTTCTTATATTAACCGATTCTATGTAACCGAACTATCTGGAGATTAGGCCTAAGGTTTGCTAGACACAATAGATTATGCACGTATTGGCGATCTAAACGGTGTCTTGATTTATCCTACTGTATAAAAGGCTCTTGCTCGTTTTAAATCAGAATATTTCTGGTCCTAGTTTTCATACTTTTCCCAGGAAAAGCGCGTTTTTGCAACGGTCGCAATTCGCTGCGGATGGACGTCAATTGCGAGTTTATTTCAGCCAAATTGCCAGGAAGCGGCTCGGTTTCCTTACTTGTTAGTGAGCGCGGTACCGTTGTAGCTGGCTGAATCTTCTTCTCACGCTGACTAACAACATAGTTGTTAAAGTAATGTGTTGCTCACATCCCCCGAAATTACATTCCACTACCGGTTTCTGGCTGTTGCCGTCATCAGGTGGAGACAGTAAGATTAGGTTCAGTAGGCCTTGAAACAGTTGATAAATGGTAAACAAGGTTATACTTGGATGCCACTGGTGTATAGGGTACTTACAAAGAACTACGATGTTCAAAAACAGAATCACATAGTGATTTGTGGTCAAGCACTCAAGGCGCTTATGGATGATCAAAGTAATGTGTTGCTCACATCCCCCTAAATTACAAACCACTACCGGTGCCTGGCTGCTAGTCAACATCAGGTGGAGACAGTAAGATCTGGTTCAGCGAGCCTTGACAATGACATTCAAATCGAATGAAAACTTTTTTCTTGTATGTCAGACGTGTCGCGTCGTAAGCTTGAGCATTGCTAACCCGTTGAGTTTACTAAACTGACCAGTGATGAGAAATCGGCTTCAGAGGAAAAGGATGAGAGTAAATCGAGAGCCATCAAGAACAATGCTTCTAATCCACGCATGACAAAGAGCGAAGCATTTACCATGAACAAGCAACGCAATCATCAAAGTTTATTCGCAAAAGGTCTTGCTTGTTACGCAGTCACCACATGTGAGCAACACATTGCTTTGGTCATCCATAAGCGCTTTGAGTGCTTGACCAGGACTCACTTTGTGATTCTGTGTTTTAACATCGTGGTTCTTTGTAAGAACCCTATACAACAGTGACATTCAAGTATAACCTTGTTTACCGTTTATCCACTGTTTATTGGCTCACTGAACCTAATCTTACTGTCTCCACCTGATGACGGCAAACAGCCAGAAACCGGTAGTGGAGTGTAAGTTCGGGGGATGTGAGCAACACATTACTTTGGTCATCCATAAGCGCCTTGAGTGCTTGACCACGAATCACTTTGTGATTCTGTGTTTGAACATCGTGGTTCTTTGTAAGAACCCTATACAACAGTGACATTCAAGTATAACCTTGTTTACCGTTTATCCACTATTTAATGGCTCACTGAACCTAATCTCACTGTCTTCACCTGATTACGGCAAACAGCAAGAAACGGGTAGTGGAGTGTAAGTTCGGGGGATGTGAGCAACACATTACTTTGGTCATCCATATGCTCCTTGAGTGCTTGACGACGAATCACTTTGTGGTTCTGTGTTTAAACATCGTGGTTCTTTGTAAGAACCCTATACAACAGTGGCATTCAAATATAACCTTGTTTAACATTGTTGTTTGTTTTTCTCCTATTTTCTTTTGCTATTTTTCGAACACACCTGCTTTAGCTAATTGGATTAAGTGAGGTCGTAACTTGCACGTATAATTTCTGA
>JACCGJ010016870.1:0-10904 GCA_013407085.1 Atriophallophorus winterbourni | reverse complement strand
ACTTTCACACTTGCCCTCCTTCCAGCAAAAAATCTATTGTTATACCAACGATAATGGAATCCAAAACGCGGCAGACGGTGTATGCAATTCATGTGTTTGATTACATTCACTGGCTGGTGAACATTGCTCCATCGTCCAGGAATCGTTCGGAGTTATCGTGTCCGTTGCACGAATCGTGCTTTTTCCAAGCGCCAGATTTGGTGAGTGTTTTCAGTGATCCCTTTGAGTGTGATAACTTACTTTTGCTTTTTCACTTTTGTGCGAAGATCTACTCGTGGAGGATGAGTCAGCTACATTGAAGAGTCATGGGAATTTGGGTACAAAGCAGCGTCCCTAGCACCACTCGGCGTTTGTTCGAGTCAGCTTCTCTAGACTTTGCACAATCAAGTGCGACCTGTTAGGCAGCAGGGAGTTGCCAGGGAGTTGTGCACCAACTAACTGTTTGCCAGACTCTGTTTCAGATGTTTCCTCAGGGTTTTCTCCCGAAGCCTTTCTCACGATCGGGTATCTCGCAAGGCAGCGAAGGTCGAAAATCAGGGTTTTTTTCTCCTAGGCTAACGAGCTCCATCTGCCCGAAGCAAACTGGTTTTCAGGCGCCAGTCACTGGCCCTCGCCCCTTCTCCTGTTGGCAGAAGCAGTTCCGCCGGGCTCGGGGAGCCACTCGTGCAGGCCAGAAGCTGGACTTCGTTGTCAGAGGCTATTTGAGACGCGCGCCATATGGGAGCATTTTATAGACAGTGGAAGCTTATCCCCACTGCCACCCCAGGTTATGACAATCTTTGGAAAACGTAATTTCATTGCAATATTTTCGAACTCTTACCAGCTTCTGTTAGATTAGTCTTGAATTTCTTAGTTAATCGTCCGATAACTGGTGGCTAGACTATACAACAGGCCATGCGTGGAGAGAATTGCAACTTTTAACTTATTTGACTCTTCGTACCCTCGTCTCAGGGGTGATTTGATCCTGCTGTTCAACATTCTGCATATAGTGTGATCACCCACTTGAACACCTGTTTCATCGCAAGAAGCACGCGGTAGCAGATTTCCTGCCTACAAGTTAACCATTCCACAATCTAGATGAAATTGTCGAAGGTTATTTGCTGCTGTCCGAGTTTGTCTTATGCGGAACTCTCTGCCCCCACATATCATTCGTACATCAAGCCTGAATAGGTTCAAGACTGAACATAAGCTGACTTTCCATATAGACAAAACATCTTTATTATTTCTGCGCTTTGCCTATAGTTTTAATCTATGGTTACTTCGAATTAAAAGTCCCAAATATCCCAAGCGGTTTTCCAAATAAGTCTTAAGCCCAATGTATTGTGGTGCTCACATCCCCATCCCTTACACACCAACAAGTTTGCTGTCATCAGGTGGAGACAGTAAGATCAGGTTCAGTGAACCTTGAAACAGTGTTAAAGTGGTAAACAAAGTTATACTTATATGCCACTATTATATAGGGTTCGTACAACGAACCACGATGGTCAAATACAGAATCACAAATTGATTCCTGGCCAAGCGCTCGAGGCGCTTATAAAAGACCAATGTATTGTGGTGTTCCCATCCTCATCCCCCCTGAAGGGGGGGGGGCGATCTGGTTGTATATTGCTCATTTTTGATTGGTTCGCTCCATTAGCACTACCGTTGCAAACATTGTTCGTCTCTAATTGGTCCATTCTGCGAGCGTTGTCTTCTTCAGCATTACTAGTATCGGATTGGTTCATATTGCTAGGATTGTCTTCGTCAACATTGCTCAGCTCTGGTTGGTTCATTTCGCTAGCGTTGCCATTGTCAAATCGCTCGTCTCTGATTGGCTCATCGTACGGGTTTAGTATTGATCGGAGCTCGAGCTAGCATTTCTAGATTA
Organism: Atriophallophorus winterbourni; assembly: GCA_013407085.1. Lineage (NCBI taxonomy): Eukaryota > Metazoa > Platyhelminthes > Trematoda > Plagiorchiida > Microphallidae > Atriophallophorus > Atriophallophorus winterbourni. The sequence goes on along the minus strand of JACCGJ010016870.1, from coordinate 9,037 downwards.
ACATACCATCGTCCAGAGACTTTACTCAGAATGAATCAAGAAGTAGGGCTGTATCGATTCCCTTGACATAATTGAGTATATTGTGATCGAATACAGTAAATATAAAGAGTGTCATAGATACTAAAATAATCTGTACTAATCTAAACTTAAGTTTAAACTTTAGATATCAAAAACGAGTTCCAGATCATCAACGGTTATTAATCCCGAAAGTTAATGATCCACGGTGCTGCCTGCAAGTTTAGAGGTTCATGACTAAGCGATTGTTTGCGCAAATGGCCAGATACACTGCTTAGCTCGATCGGTATATTACTACAGTTCCGTAAGCAGGCCACCACGGTCTTGGACGATATTGAACAAATGTTTGTTCAAGTATCAGCTTCCCTTTTTGATCAAACAGCTCTTAGGGTATTGTGGTGGCTGCCAAACAGCCTGCCCCACGGAAAACCAGATAGGTATTCGTGTGCAAAGCGTCGTCTGCAAGCTGGGGAGGAGCAGATACAGCTCTTGGCTGATGAAGGCAAATCACGCCGCAGGCGTGCAACTGACGACCTACTACCGAGTTCTGACTATCGTGGCCAGCGCTGCGGGAGAGATTGTTCCTCCCCGATCGGACTGTTTAGTCATTCAAAAAGCTGTAGAACATGAACATTCATGCGATTGTGATGTATATGGATGGTCGACATCGAGCGAATTAGACCAACAGCAACATTTTCCTTTACGTAAGTTTGATTGGTGTCTCAAGTAACTCGCGATTTTCCCATTTTTATTCGAAGCATTTCTACGACGGCGAACAATCCCTGCAGATCAACCCAAACCGCGTACAGTTGCATGCATTTCTTGGACGTGGCTCCTTTGGTTCCGTCTTTTCTGGACGTTTGCTGGGCGAAGCAGACAGAGAGGAGGTGAGATTTGCACCCCGGCTGATTTCAATAACATCCAAGGCTCATGAAACCTAATATTACTGTCTCCACCTGATGATGCCAAACAGCCAGAAAACGCTAATGGAGTGTAATTCCGGGGTGTGTGAGCAACACATCACTTTGGTCATCCATGTAACATGTTTGGAGAACGATTCTCTAGTTCTTATCAGCAGAATCTCTGACTGTTTACCGCAATTTTGATTGTACGACACTGACGGTTGCGTACCGGGTAAGCTTCTTTGAATCCCAGGCACTGTACGCATGAAGAGATCAACAGATTATGAGCTGAAACTTGGTGAAGATTGTTCCTAGTCCGATGATATATTCACTGCAAGAGGCTAAAGTCCTTCTGTAGCGAGGGTGACCAAGCGTGAACCGCATACTCCATGGTTGTCCTCAAGTACGTATTAATTATTCGATGAACAGTTTGCTTCGTGAAACTCCCGATCACGCGTTTTAGCAGTAGCAGTACTCGTGACGTCTTTTCATAGACAGCTGTGGCGTTATGTGACGGTTTCAAAGTGCTGCTCACCCACACACCCAAGCCCTTCGCCTTGTCAGTGCTTTCAAGAATATGGGGACCAAGGGTGGAAGGTTGTAGTGTGTGAATGCGGAGGATGTAAACAGCACGCTTCATCGTTGCAGATTGCCATTCAGTGGCCGCACCTCCATCTTTGAATAACGTTGACTGTTCTCCATAACAATACATCTATGTCCTCGATCACTGTTTCCAACCGCCGTCTTTTACGGATGGATTTCTAGACAAATCTAATTCTCCTGACGCTGGTTTACACCTACAGATAACTTCGCGAATTCATCGAAATAATAGACATTGATTTTGTAGCTAGGAATCTCGCTAGCGAGTTAAAGCAAAATTCACACACCCCTTCACGCACAACGCACTCTGTGGGATAGGTGGTGTAAATAAATTACCTCTACTCAAAATATTAGAAATATTAGAAACCGCACATTTGGAAAATGACACTGCGTTATTCTACTAAATGTTGCAAGCTCACACCAAAGTGTTGGCTGTCTCGAATTTGGTCTGCGCGCCTTTGTAAGCAAGTAAATTTGAGGTACTCTAAAATGCAAGCACAAGACAATGAATCTGACCGATGACGTCCTCGAAATGGTTGGATTTTCAAGCGAATTTTCGTAGTTCGTGGATTCGATGTTTGGTGTTCTGTGTTCGCGGAGCTCGCGTTGTAGCCTTCAGACCTTTCGCCCTCTCGCTAGATGACACCATTGGCTTAACCTCGTGTGACCGATTGTGATCGCCACGTCCTCAGCTTCGATGTCATTGGTTACTCGGAAGGTCACGAGACGCAATATTCGATTCCTCATTGGTGCATACATGTCAGCCAATTGAACGTGTCGATTTAATGCATTGCTCTAAAACACTCGCTCTAACACTCTAACACTCCATTGCTCCGGATTCCGAGAATAGATTTGTACCAGCTCTGCCGAGTAACTCATTATTTACCACCGTCACAAGCATTGCAATGACATTCTACCGATCGATACGTTCGAGCCATAAATGTAACGCTTTTTGACCAATGACTTCCTCTGTGCTCAACAGGAATCGAGTGGCATTCCAGTGGCCGTCAAACTGAGCACTCTCATTCACCCAATGCTTCGAGAGGACACAGCACTCCCGGATGAAGGAGATCCATCGAGTCCATCACTGAAGGAAGCCCTCGCATTCTATCGCCAGTCACAGAGAAATTGGATCAACAACCCTATTGAAATGGCGGTGAATGCTTATCTGGTAAGATTTCTGGGTTTTCGTGTCAAAGTGATTCAAAGTGATTCAAAGTTGTAATGGTCTAAAAAGCATTTAGCTTAACAATAACCATAGGATGGAGTTATGAGGTATATACAATAAAAAAGAAGAAGAGGAAAACTCATGTAGTGTAAATCGTATCAAAGTTTGGGTTGTCTCTCAAGTATTTATCCAAATTAGCTTTAAAAATATCCAGTTTGGCTGAGTGTATAACAGTGGAGGGGAGGGTGTTCCATGTGAAACTTACGCGTACAGCATACGAATATCTTCGACAGTTCAGTCTTGAACACGGAATAAGCACTGTAAGTTCATGTTTCCGAATGGCACGGGGTGGCGAGCGTATGTATGTTCAGGTTCCGAAGTGCTCTTGTGTCTAAAATTGGTGTGTAAACGTCGTGTTCTTTGGAAGTAGAATAATGTATGAACCACGATCGGTTTCCGGAATGGGTTACTGACGCTTAAGCGTCAGACACTTAATCCCCAGACATTTAACCACCAAGTCACTTCATCCCCAGTCACTTAATCATCTGAAGAATACAGAATGCGTTTAAATGAATTTATTTAACAATAGAGATATGCAATTGATTTCAGGAACGTCAATCTTTTCGTAGTTGAGTATCGCTGAATTGCTCGAGATGTCCTGGTGCTTATCTCAGCATACTTCTTCTTCTGTTTGATATTAACCATAGCACTTGCTTGAAGAAATGAGGCCGTATGCTGTCGGCAATTCTTTCGCAAACCGTTGAGAAATGTTGGCCAGAAACGAGTGACTGTAATGCATGATGCCAGCCTTATACAGCATTATTCGGTCGGGAAACACCACTATTTGTGTCTTCATACTTATTCCAGCTTTCAGGTGGAAATATAGCTAGTCCAACGTTTCTTTTCTACCTTTAATTTGTCGACCTTGAACAAAAGTATGTTCAAAATAACATAACAGTTCTTTAATCCCCTCACTTTGATGCATAGATTCGGCTAAAATCTCAAATGTGTCGACTACATCATTCAGCGGCACAATCATGAGGCGCAAATCAACGTCTGCCTCATCATCTGCTTTCATCCCTAGTTCAAATATTTTTCGTTGCATGGCTTGGCATAGATGGGAAGTTTGAGCGAAATGCATTCATAGCTGCACTTTGAAAGTCAGTTAAAATGACATCTGGTGCTGCATTCGGCGCCATATCTTGCAACACACCAAGCAACTTATTATATGTATATTATTATATGTATACGCTTTCAGCATTTTGAAAATGTATAGTGTATAACCGGTAGAAAAGCGAAAGTACAACCTTGAACGTCCTATCAGCAAACCACATCTTGCTAAGAGACAGCGCACCAACCAGGCTTCGATCACCGATGATAAAAAGTCTTGCATCGTCACCATGGTCTTTAGAATCATACGGCAAGAAATCTCTGTATATATTTGGAACATCAAACATGGCGTCACTTGGGAGGGACGGGAGAGTGCATGTTGGGTCTTTCCTTCTTATACTGTTTTGATGCCTGTTGAGTGTCCGCGAGATAGCACTTTTTGAGGTAATGCAATCAGAGTACCTAATGACAGACCAGATGTGACCGAAATCCATGAGGCAGAGTGGGTTGCATGCTTCATAATTTATCAAACCGGGGATTAAGTGACTGAAGATTAATTGACTAGCGATTAATTGACCGTAATATATGCGCTCAGCACCCAGGATTAATACGACTATGATCGAAATATTTTTTAAAAACAGTGGGAAAAATGGTATACAGGGTTTTAACTTTTAAGCAACTGTTGGATAAGACTGGTACGATTAAACTGTTCAATCACTTTGATGCACACACAGGTTTCACAGTTTGAAACCACTGTTGGATAATCATGAAAAAGAACGTTTCTAATGAATCGGTGAGAGTAGTTTATTGTTAACGTTTCGCTTCTGACTCAGAAGCTTCGTCAGACCAAGGGTGTCAGTACGAACAGAGATCAAGCCTAAATTGCATTCACCGGTCCAATCCTAAGCTGCTTAAGAACTGCACAGCCCATGGTGGGTTCTGCGCACGTTGAGACGGACAGGCGCGTTCAATATCAACTGACGTACCATCACCCCTACGTGCCGTATAAGAATGCAGTCAATAAGGTGGGTGGGACTGATATCTCCACAATCTGGCGTCCGGTTCTCCAGCGGATAATCATTAACGTGCGTGACCCCTAGTGCGCGCATCGAGCTAATCGGTCAGCAGATGTCATTCACACCTGCCAAGACTAAAACAATTAAGGGATTATACGGCACGTAGGGGTGGTGGTGCGTCAGTTAATATTGAACGCGCCCGTCCGTCTTAACGAGCACAGAACCCACCATGGGCTGTGCAGTTCTTAAGCAGCTTAGGATTGGCCAAGTGAATGAAATTTAAGCCTGATCTCTGTTCGTACTGACACCCTTGGTCTGACGAAGCTTCTGAGTCTGCCGATTCATTACAAACCTGCTTTTTCATGATTATGATTTCCCGATCGGTGTCACGAAAATTTTCCGTTACATTGGTGTGCAGTAGATTTTTCCTTAAATTTCGCGGCATACATTTTGTAACTTCAATTCAAATTTTCAATGTTCTTAGCTACTTATATGTTTGCTAGTAGTCTAGTAGCAACATCACTGTTAGATAAGTCTGGATCAATCCCCTGTGAACATACATCACACCCCCCACGTGAGTGCGTGTACATGTGGCTGATCAGGTTGATCGCGTCAGCTTTTTCAAACCGTGGCTTCAAGCATTTGTTCTCTTTCTCCATTGTTACCATGCGTCCGGACTCTGACCTTACTAGCGCTATCTGATGATTGCGAACAGCATGAAGCCAGTCACGTGATTGAACTTCATGCAAACATGGAATGACATCTGGTGCCGTGAGTATAGTCACAAAAACAATGTAGCTCGCAAACTGCATTGAAAGGAAACTGGAGAGAAAAACTGTCGATAATCACTTCATAACCGTCTCAAAACAAGCGAGCTTACGTTCTTAGGTCTCGCTTTACTTTTGAGCAACTATCTCCTCCTGGAGGATGAGTCAGCTTCATGGTTAAGAGTCTTGAGAATTTAGGTACAAAGCGGCGTCCCCAGCACCACACTTAGGTCTGAGGCTGTTTTCCAGTTACGATTCCCATGTTCAGAGGTCATTGAGGATAAGCAGCTCCACTGAGACTATTTACTCGTTGACCGTTCGTAAACAGGTTTTCGTTTGACTGGAATTACAGGCAGATTTAGCGTATGCACTGAATCACGTCCAAGCCATGACGATCTTCAACATGAAATATAATCATGGCGCTCACGCAATAGGCGTTAGTTCCTGCGTTCGCAAGATAATGTTCCAGCACCCGAAGGTCTACCAAATTTGACTGTCGTACAGCTTGTTGAGTCAAAGTTCACACAAAGTTTTGCATATAATCTTGATGCTACTTCATGGTTACGAGTATAAAGCTGGCTCGATACAACTTAATGGTTTGGCAGAACCCACATATGCTGCACTCTGAAGAATACACAGGCATATTTTCTATTCAATAATTGTACAAGACCACCTTCGAGAGAAAACCCTGGAACAGAGACTGGTAGACGGTTAGTTGGTGCACACCACCTCTTTCTGGCAACTCCCTACTGCCTTGCAGGTCGCACTTGGTTGTGCAAAGACTTGAGAAGCTGACTCGAACAAACGCCGAGTGGTGCTTGGGGCGCCGCTTTGTACCTAAATTCCCAAGACTCTTCATTGAAGCCGACTCATCCTCCAGGAGGAGATAGTCGCACATAAGTACAAGTACAAGTACATGAATTGTGAGCGATAATTTGGCGGTAAATATGAGAATGATTTCAGTCGTATCATTTTCTGAACAGCATTTTGTTAGTTTTGTTGATTCATTGTGGTTATTAATAAGATCCATCCCCTCACTTTTATTCCTCCAATTCCATCTTGTCTATCTCCATGTTCAGCAAACCCGTGCCGAGTTGAATATTCTCGAAGTCATGAGCCGAACGCCGACGAAACACGCAGAAATGCGACCAATTTTCAGGAGACCCACCCGCCCTCAACGTTACACATCTGTCGCAAAGCACAAACATGTCTCATGTGATCAACCTCCGACAACCAACACCAGTTTGCAATCATCCATTCAGACATCCAGTGAATTGCTCACACAATCTCACATCTTGGCTTGTCTAGCAATGCTCGCGCCGAATCCCATGGGGGTGATGATGCCGTACCTGGCGAAAGGTGACCTTGGTAACTATCTCAAGGTCATTAGAACGGAGCATGCCTCGTTGTTTGCCTCGGAGGTTGACGCGATGACTCCACACCCAATTCACCCGATCACTATGGTACTCGTGATCCGTCAAGTGAGAAGATATTTGTATACATTTGCCTACTAACGTTTAGTTAGTAGTTTGTAACTGTAATATTCTACTCGATCGGTGTTCACGTAATGACGTTATAATGTTGGGTTGACCGATGCACATCTACCCAAATTCCATTGTTTATGGAACAAAATTGCGTAGATTAAACTCTCCTGGTGACTTGAATAATCAACGATGTGATATTGTTGGTACGCTGCAGTTTTTACATGATTAAGTATTCGAAAACTTACGGTATGAAAAAGGGCTTTAGCTTCATTTTAACCAAAAAGTCTACAAAATTGTACCCGAAATGCGACAAATATAGATACGTATAAGCAAAGTGTTGCTCACATACCCCATACTAATTTTGTTCATAAATTTTCCACTGTCTCAAGGCTCACTGAACCTAATCTTACTGTCTCCACCTGATGATGGCAAACAGCCAGAAAGCGGTAATGGTGTGTAAGTGCGGGGGATGTGAGCAACATATTACTTTGGTCATCCATAAGAGCCGTGAGTGCTCGACCACGACTCACTATGTGATTCTGTGTTTTAACATCGTGGTTCGTTGTACGAACCCTATGCAACAGTGGCATTCAAGTACATACGTATACATTTTTCTTCAAATCATCCGTTTTCTTTTACGACTACGTAGTGCAAAGCACTTCTTGATTTCGCAATCCGTTTATGTTGAAGCTTGTCAAGAGTGCGGTGCAATGAACTATGATGGTCAACCCGTTGATATTTCACTAATTGACGTTTTGATAGAAGAACAGCAATGTAGTCAATAACTCTTAGTGATCTCACACGTGGAGTATTGGTTAGATTTAAAACGGACGCAACCTTCGCACCTGTTCTGTGACTAAACCACGAGATGCGGTTATGATTAAAAGCGTTAAATCGTTTTATACCGATATACAATGCCTAACACTGAATTGGCGAATTCTCGAACGGACAGACATCTGGTTGGCTACCAAATTTGCACCAATGAAAATCATTTAATTAAAACAACGCGCAAACGAGACTTTGAATCATGTAACTAAGTCACTGAGGTCATTCATCCTAATGTGTTAATTTTGCCTACACAAGGAACGCTCAATCTTGAAATCCCCTGTTGTTAAACACGCAATCTTCAATTTCACATGTGTCAATCTGACTTTGTCAAAGTTATTATATTTCGTTCCAAAAGCATTTCACGGAAGCCATCCGGTGATAGAAGAACGGTGATTTGTATATCATGGTGAATACTATTCAGGCGATCTGTCAGTAATGTACCTTACGCTTACTTCAAAACACTGCGTCGCACAGACTCTTATCAACTCGACCACCGTCAAGTATATTGTCGATATGTGTGGGTACGAATTTGAGTCGAAACGCAGAAGAGTGTGCGCCAGCCGTGGATCTTGATGCGTACGAGAATCTCTCGAAATCAGGCATATTTCTTATTGGCGCCAATGAGAGCTTGGATGTACACGAACGACGAACATTACTAGAGGAAGATGAAGATCGGTCTAACAAACGGTGTCCGGTCACCTAATCCTCGACACGTAATCCCCAGTCACTTAATCCCTAGTGACTTCATCCCCAGGGAAGGTATTTAAGATAAGAAGATATTTAAATGTGTGCAATGACTCATGAAGATGATGCAAGTAGCAAAGGTCGAAGGACATTAATTTACATGGGAATCAAGTTTTGGTTCGAGAAGCAATCAAATAAAGGCAACATTAATTGGAGATCTAGTAAGTTTGTCACACACACAAGTGTAGAGTGAGATTAGTTACATCTGACGATGATATCTTACGCAATTTCTGGCTCACGGACTTCGGTCACATTCGGTCTGTCATTAGGCACTCTACTGGCAATACCTCAAAACAGTGCTATCTCGCGGACACTCAAAAGGCATCAAAACAGTATGAGAAGAAAAAATCCAACCTGCATTCTCCCGTCCCTCCCAAGTGACGCCATGTTCCAACATCCCACC
>JACCGJ010016862.1:0-13444 GCA_013407085.1 Atriophallophorus winterbourni | reverse complement strand
TGCAGCACTTATATGCTCTACAGCTAACACCGTGCTAAAATGAGTTACCACCCAGCGTGCGAATACACGCTGGGGTCTCACTGCCATTCCTATTTTCCTTTCCAATATCTGTCTACGCCTGGGCAGCCTGACAGTATCTTAGCCCACGTGCAGTTCTCGAGTGTGCGACACTTTGCCTGGATCAGGCTTGTGATTTCATACATGCACACAGTTGCTCCCGGTGAAATTCTGTTCATAATGATGAAACACACATCGACTTCTCTCTTCGACAGTACTTGTACCTGTCCTTTACGGGTGTCATGCGGTAACCTGCGGAGACCCAGATAAAACGCTGGTAAGAGATATCCCAAGCAGATCAGACACCTATATCCCTGTGCAAAGTGCTGGTGTTTATCTGAACTTTAGCGGTTGTCCTCGCTGGCGCCACACAGTAGCACTAATGCGTGGGTGATAGTGGCAAGTTTGTATGTACGCATGAAATCACAAGCTTGGATCCAGGCGAAGTGCCGCACAGCCTGAGAGTGTGTGTAGGCTGATATAATGTCATGTTCCTCAGGACCAGTCGCATATTGTAGCAAGTACTGAGTGCCGAACCGTCATACAGCCATGACACAATAAAATCCTGAAGAGGTGGTGGAGATGGAACCTAAATAGCTATTGGACATGTAGAGGATGATGCACAGACACCTCGAATCAAACACGTATTCAATCAAGTGTGGTGAACGGGTCAAGCGATATGGGCACGATAGCTTCCATAGGACCTTCAATGTCATTCGTCATAAGAATCTTTTCCCGAGCGCAGTCGTAACAATTCAGATAAGTACAGTAAACATGCTACACTATAGATGTGCGAGCGTGCAGTGCGGCTAACACCGTGCTAAATAGATTGGCCAGAGGTAGTGAGCAGCATGCTGAAACACGCTGGAGTCTCACTACAATTTCCTGTTCTATTTTCTTCCTCATATCTGTCTAGGCCTGGGCAACTTGACAGTATCTTAGCCCACGTGCAGTCTCTAACTGTGCGGCACTTTGCCTGGATCAGGCTTGTGATTTCATACTACCATACCATGCCATACCGTTTCACGTAATTAACCATTCTGATACAGCAGGAACGAAATCTCCCCCAGAGTTCACAGCGACAGACAGAAGTATTCCATTGATCGGCGGAAATTGCACGCTGTCGGTATGATTTACTTAAAGTAGTTGACAAGAGCATCCGCTCTTTATTTCCACCCTGAAGATGACGCTTTAAACAGAACCTCCAAAAAGGTCTTCCCAACCTGTATGGTTAATGTCAAGAGCGAACGTATTTGTAGCGCAAGTGCGTGCAGCTCAAATGTCGACTTTTTGATTTCAACTCTCCAGACAGTAGATCTTTTGGAATACGACCGTATCCCATTCTGTACACACTACCAAGCCAGCGTACGTAACTGGGTAGAGTGAATAGGCTATGTAGATCAGCTTTAGAAAGCACTCCTGCACTTGTTACTCTGTCCATGTTGAGTAGTTTCATTAATCTGTGTTTTCGCATGCGTGCAAAATGCAAGGCTCAATGCGGACTTGGATGGGGCAAACAAAACCTGAAGTCGGTGGTGTAATCTAGGTGTAGAGGATGTATGTATGTAGGAAATCAAAAGCCTGATCCAGGCAAAGTGCCGTAAAGTCATAGACTGCACGTGGGCTAAGATACTGCCAGGTTGCCCAAGCCTAGACAGATATGAGGAAGAAAAAATAACAGGAAAAGGTGTAGAGGGTGTATGTATGTATGAAATCACAAGCCTGATCCAGGCAAAGTGCCGCACAGTCAACAAATGCACCTGGGCTAAGATACTGTCAGGTTGCCCAGATTGTCAGGCAGAGGATGTCAGCAACAATAAATATAAGAAAGACTGTTTAGCGAAGTGCATGCAGGTATACGCGTGCGTACTAAATGATTTACTGTACGGCAGTGAAACCTGGACCACCCACTCAAGACACGAACGGAAGCTGAATGCTTTCCATCTACGAAGCATCCATCTTATCGGCTTGAACCAGTACATCACTTCACATATCTTGGTTCAACCATTGCGGATAGCCTCTCGCTAGACATGGAGCGGATTGGCAGAACTGCTGTCATTTTGTCCCGATTGAACTCTCGTGTTTGGGGTAACCGCAAGTTGACTGTAAAGACAAAGATGATGGTATACAGCGCGTGCGTACTAAATGCTTTACTGTACGGCAATGAAACCTGGACCACCCACGCAAGACACGAACGGAAGCTGAATGCTTTCCATCTACGAAGCATCCGTCGTATGTTGAACATACCGTGGATGGACAGAGTGTCTAACACTGAAGTGCTTTCCAAAGCTGGTCTACAGTGCATGTTCAACCTATTGCGACAACGCCGCCTGCGGTGGCTTGGTCATGTCTATAGAATAGAAAATGGTCGTATTCCGAAAGATCTACTCTAGGGTGAGTTGCAATTACGAAGTCGACCCTTGGGCAGACCGCGCTTGCGGTACAAAGACGTTTGCAAAAGAGATATGAAAGCTCTTGGCATTGATACCCGCGAGCTGGGAAGAACTTGCTCTTGACCGCTCACGTTGGGGGCATTGTGTAAAGCGTCGTCTGCAACCTGGGGAGGAGCAGATACAACTCTTGGCTGCTGAACGCAGATCACGCCACAGGCATGCAACTGATGCAATACAACCGAGTTCTGACTTTCGTTGCCATCGCTGCGGGAGAGATTGTTCCTCCCGAATCGGACTGTTTAGTCATTCGAAAGGCTGTAAAACATGAAAACATCATGCGATTGTGATGTACATCCATGGTCGACATCGACCGACGGAGGCCAACAACATGCAGATATACGAGTCTAAAAGCTTTTCTAGATCCACACCAAGGTCTTGTTTGAAACTAGAAAGTTGGCTCTTTCGTTCCATAAAATCACAAGGACATTAAGCGTACAAATGGATAAAGAAATATACTAATTGTCATTGCCAAATTCTATTAAAGATACAGAATTCAGATGGTTTGGATGAGGAATTCTAGGGCAAAATGCCAAACAATGCTTTAAGTCTGTATATGGATCTGCTGAAAAAAAACCATCTGCTCAGACAGCCCCTAACTTACTACTCTAGAGTCTGGAAGTCCCTGAGGGATGTTAGTGTGTTAATTGTACGGATGGTTCACGCATAACGAGCCTGTGGTGGTCTTGCGCGAAACATCTTGTATGTTGTCAAATAGAGTGACGAGAAGAGGCACGTTATGATGCATGGCAGTGAAAGCTACAAGGAAGCTGTCGTGCTGATGTGGCTCTACTACTACTACTTCAGGAAACCTGATTGAATGCATGCTACATTCGATGTGAAGACACCATCCCAGTTTGTGCGTGCTTACTCTTCTAGAGAATCCGTAGCGATTGAAGTCTCACCCCTGTCCACCTTCTAGAATGTTTACTTTTCTCATGTCAGTTAAGCATTCCATACACGCTACCACTGTAATGTTGTCGCTGATGATGGTATGAGAGCACAAGCCCGATCCAGACAAAGTGCCGCACAGTCAGAGACTGCACGTGGGCGAAGATACTGTCAGGTTGCCCAGGGCTCTGATGATGCGACGCAACTGACATTCCGATACACTGCAGACAGTCTTGACAACACCGAACACTTACTTCTCATAGTCCAACGTGACGGTGAGCAGATCGCGACCGTATATCCGTTCCATGGCGGACAGCAAGCGGAGTTGTATGGACGCGACCTGGTGAGCGGGCGTGTAATTGTCCGAAGTGGCGCGCGCGAAGAATATCATGCAGGGGTTGTGCAAGCGGTTCAACAATCCTTCCATGTGGCTGCACATGTCCGCTTGCTCGGCCTCCGTTGAAACCTGAAGTTGGAACCGGCAGGAGGGATGTTGAGAAAGAAGGCATCGATTGGTGCAGTATGTGATCGCGCTTATCACAAACACGAATACATATCGCTCAGGTAATTGATGGTGATTTTGTGGTGCTTGTACAAGTTAAGCAAGATTCGTCTCCAGGATAACAAACACCATGAACGGCATTTACTTGGAAAAAGTATGATGTTGGGATTCATCCGTTTAACTAAAGTAATGTGTTGCTCACATCCCAAGCACTTACACACCACTACCGGTTTCTGGCTGTTTGGAGATGGAGACAGTAAGATTAGGATCAGTGAGCCTTGAAACAGTGGATAAGTGGTAAACAAAGTTATACTTAAATGCCACTGTTACATAGGGTTCGTACAACGAACCACGATGTTCCAACACAGAATCAAAAAGTGATTCTTGGTCAAGCACTCGAGGCGCTTATGGATGATCAAAGTAAAGTGTTGTTCACATCCCCCGCACTTACACATCACTACCGTTTTCTGGCTGGAGACAGTAAGATTAGGTTCCGCGAGCCTTGAAACAGTGGATAAGTGGTAAACAAACTACGAACCCTATGTAATAGTAGCATTCAAGTATAACTTTGTTTATCGTTCGTTTATCTTTCACCTGTGTCATTGGTTAAAGTCCGAGGGCCCCGCTTGTATAAAAATGTGTCAAGTCGGACCATAGATGAATGAAACGATGTTCAAGCGAAAGATGTTTCACGAAATAAATGTTTCTTGTATTTATGCTTGTATCATCGACCGTGCTAACAAGCCACCCCAATTATAGCATCGTTTTAAGGGCGCTGATTTGTAGCCGAACCGTACCTCGTATGGCGATGCGACATAAACTGAAAAACCGTTCGGAAGATACACACTTTTCAAAATCCAATTACCAAAATCAAAATGCGAGTAAACATACATGATGTGGCAGCGAATCGTTATCCTGGCTTCCTAGCCCAGACCAAAGGTAGTGCATGAACATCAAAGGATCATCCCCGTGGTCCGTGGACTTTTGACGATCCAATTGCGGGGGAGTACCGGCAAGCGAGGCGAGCATCGCGACCGAGGATTCCTCCATGTGTAAACTTGGCGCAGAGCTGGAGCAAGATAATTCTCTCGACGGGTGATCGGAAGACTGGCTGTTGGTGAAACCGAGACGTGACTCACTGCACACGCTGGACTGCAGACGAAGCTTGCTCGGGGTCGTGGGTTTCATGCGGAGGGAACTGCTCAAATGGCGTTTCACAGGAACACATGGCTGAGCGCCCGAATCGGGGGCTTTGTCGGGGGTGTTTGAGGAAGATAATGAGCGAAGTCTGTCTGTGGATGGAGAATGCAGGTACATTAGGCGTATGCTGCACTCTCAGAAGCAATCCTCATATCTGTCTAGGCGTGGGCAACCTGACCGTATATTAGCCCACGTGCAGTCTTTGGCTGTGCGGCGCTTTGCCTGGATCAGGCTTGTGCTTTTATACCATAACGTGACAGTACAGACAGTGATTTCATGTTGTATATTAGACACGACAGAGATTGGAATACACTCAGGCGGTCAAGAAAGAAGCGTAAAAAACGTGTCATCAATTGATTGGAATATGCTTGGAACCGATCGCCTAGTAGTATTGGGAAGAAATTTTTACGCAATCGGCTAGAACAGTTTTGGGTTAACGTTTCACTTCTGATACAGAATCTTCGTCAGACCAAGGAACATGACTAAGTAGCATCACAGCCAGCACACCGCTAGGCGGTGTATTGTAAGCCTAGTGGGTGTCAAATCATGTAGAAAAGACCAGGATGAGTGTTCAATCCGACAAAAGTGAACCGAGTCACCATCAGCTGACGATGGGGTTCGCGCGTGTGAAAACGCTCAACTAATGCGGTTAAAGTTAAACCTTTTTGGAAAACCCTAATTTAATATTATGTATAAGCTGAGTATGCTCGCATCAGTGCTGAGCGCAAGATCTCTAACCCTTCCACCTTACTGACCACAAGTCTTGGCAATTTGAGCAGCTTCCGCATGTAAACGTTTGTCATACGGCTTAATACAGCGTGTTAACACTTCTGCACCGTCTAAATTGACGCTGTGTTCTGCACCTAATACCTGGTTCCCAAAGTTGTCATAGCCCAGGTGGCAGTGGAGATAAGCTCCCGAGGAAAACCCTGGAACAGAGTCTGGTAGACCACCTCTTTCTGGCAACTCCCTGCAGCCTTGCAGGTCGCACTTGGTTGTGCAAAGGCTAGAGAAGCTGACTCGAACAAACGCCGAGTGGTGCTGGGGACGCCGCTTTGTACCCAAATTCCCAAATTTGAAGCCGACTCATCCTCCATGAGAAGATAGTCGCACAAAGTAAGTAAGTAAGTGCAAAGGCTAGAGAAACTGACTCGAACAAGCGCCGAGTGGTGCTGGGGACACCGCTTTGTACCCAAATTCCCTAGACTCTTCATACGAAGCCAACTCGTCCTCCAGTAGGAGATAGTCGCACAAAGTAAAGTAAGTAAGTAGCACCTAATACCTGTTCCGAATAAGGGATTGATATTCCCTCGCATCTAGCGGTTGCCATATGACACCCTTCCATGGTTCTTCGGTTCTGGTGTAAAGTTTCCTGCAAGGCTGTTCTATGTAAACACAAGGGCAACCATTGCATCCGATTCTGTAGATGATGTTTGATATGCTTGATAAAGGTGTCTCATTTTGCAGTGCATCATGGTCGAACAGATATTTTTACTTGTTTATAAGTCACATGATATTAATAAGATGCGGTGTGGTCAAGGCACATGATGCCACAGTCAATCATATGCAGGCACACAAGCAAATACTTTACTTTTGTGCGACTATCTCCTCCTGGAGGATGAGTCGGCTTCAATGAAGATTCTTAGGAATTTGGGTAGAAAGCGGCGTCCCCAGCACACAAGCAAATACTAGGCATGTGAATGTGGTCGAACGGATAACCTGGACAACACCATTGCCTCAGTTACCTCCTCAAACACGCTGGACGCTGTGCCACTTGCACTGCTGAGCTCCCGAATTTCATAAAACGATGAAGAAATGATTAAAAAAACTCTATCTGGAAAGGAGTGGAGCTAATGTATGCGTGAAATGCACAGCCCGTATGCAATTGTTAAGAAACATCAGCATGACGGCTTCATTGCGACCTCCACTGTCACGCATCATAACAAGCTTCCCTGACCACCTCACTTTACATCATAGATGATTAATTAAACACTCCAAGAAAGATATCTACAACAAGTCAGCCATCACTGAAAGTAAGAAGCCACTGCGAATTCGGATCTTTTGGGCACCAAGCTGGGAGACGAGTTACCCCAACTGCAGCTAGGTTAACAGTCAAAGACGACATCTGCTTGAGTCAAATCACAGCGACGCTATTCCCAGTTAGGAGTGACAAACAAAACCGCTTTAAGAAACCGATGATTTCTCGTTCGCAATTCGTGCGCTACCAGCGAAGTCTATGCAAGTTAACTTGTTTCTCGATATCTAGATCGCTAGCAAAGTTACTATTACGGCTAATTGCGGAGATAGTGAACTGCAGACGTTTCAGGTCTCACATTCATACAGTAAAACCGCGCGAACTGTAGTTACTTTTCTGCGACTATCTCCACCTGGGGGACGAGTCAGGTTCAATGAAGATTCTTGGGAATTCGGGTACCAAGCGACGTCCCCAGCACCACTCGGTGTTTGTTCATGTCAGCTTCTCTAGCCTTTACACAACCAATTGCGACATGCAAGGCAGCAGGGAGTTGCCAGAAAGAGGTTGTGTCTACCAGACTATGTTTCAGATTTTTCCTCAGGGTTTTCTCCCGAAGCCTTTGCGGCGATCGGGTATCCGCAAGGTAGCGGAGGTTGAAAATCCGGGTTTTCCCTTCCTCAGATGAAATGCCCTCCCAGGCTAACGAGTTCCATCTGCCCGAAGCAAACTGGTTTTCATACGCCAGTCGCCCGCCCTCACCCCTTCTCCTGTTGGTAGAAGCAGTTCCGCCGTGCTCGGGGAGCCACTCGTTGTCAGAGGCTATTTGAGACGTGTGCCATATGGGAGTATTTTATAAACAGTGGGAGCTTATCCCCACTGCCACCCCCGGCTATAACAATCTTTGGATCTGTAGCCTTATACACTCTGCTCATGAGCTTTAGAGAACTGTTGGATGTATGTATGAAATCACAAGCCTGAATCATGGCAAAGTGCCACACCGTCAGAGACGGCGCGTCGGTTAAGCCACCGTCAGGTTGGCCAGGCCTCGACAGATCCAAGAGAAAATAAGAAAGCGGCAGTGAGACTCCAGCGTAACTCTGCATGCAGCTCAGTATCTTTAGCAAATCAATTTAGCACGGTGTCATCTGTGCAGTACATAAACACTGCACAATTGCAGATCGTGCAAAAATCTTGGATGCACAAGTTTGCGTGTCGCAATCAGTGAAGCATTGCAGTATAATGGATGCGACTTAAGGATATCCATGATGACCAGATGCGGCCATCTAGACTGTGCCTAAGCTTGTCCGGGATAACTGCCTGCAGAGATTCCCGATGCCAGTGTGCGAACGGTGACGACAAGGAAAGAAGAATCGAAAAAAAAGGAAAAAGACGTACCTAAACTTTTGCATACGTAATGTTCTTCAGAGTACAAAGAAACTTCTGGTACCTCGGGAATTTCCGTCAAGCGCTTTTGCACCCGCTTCAACGTGTCACGTACAGCTTGCTGGATTCGTGGGTCGTTGGAAGTTTCGTTGAGGGATAACACCAAATCACCCAAACAACACAGTTCGTGTGGCCAAAGAAGAATCGCCTCGTTGGGGGGTGTCACGCCGGTCTGCCAGTCACCAAGCCATTGACGCAAGCGAGTCAGTTGACGACGACGGGCGCCATTCAGCACGTAGGCTGCCGCATGGGCCTTGGCAAGCACGATGGCTGTGTGCTCAAATTCTCCTTTGGAGAATGGGATCGCCAATCCCGGAGGAGGAGAATACAGATGATTGATTATTTCCATCTAATTCGGGGGAAGTGCGGATGATTCAGGCAAAGGGAAGATGAAGTTTAAAACAGGGTATTTACATCGACCGAGGGAAATCCTTAAGCGTTTGAGATATTTTATGAAATGATCTACGGACTATATCACTGCTGTTCATCACGCGTTTGGTAAGGAGAACCAATATAGGTGATAAGCTATCATCCATATGCGATTTTCTAGATTTTATCGTTGACTTTGTTGTCAGCACACCGAGGAAATATGTCTCAGGCTCACGAGATGTTTACTTAAGATGTATAAAGATATGCTAAAAGCGTTAACAACACCTCTGCAACATCAGAGAGGGCCTCCGAGCAATATTTTGGGCATTACTGTAGATGTTGGCTTCTGACAGTTCGAAGCCATTACTGCAAAAACCCAACCGACCATCAAATAATTTGGCATTTGTTGTGTATTAGCCTTGACTGGGTTTGCTGTTTGAAATACCTGACCGATTAACGGTAGCGATGTGAGTACACCTGATGCTGGCCAGCCTTGAGAACTCCGCGACGATCTGTGTGCTACTGTCGAGCAAATATGGAAAGGGATTGCAGACGCTATGTAGAGTGAGGGTAGCATCAGCCTGTGCGACGGCGTAAACATCGAAAATGTGACAATGGATTCCGGGCCGCCCAATCGAAATACTTTATCAATTGCGTCGAGCGAAAGCAGGGGGCGTAGACGCATAAGAAGTGTGCACAAACAAAGCTTGCGACTAGAAAGAAGTGATGGCTAAATGGGGTGGAAACACGGAAGTAGCCAGTACAACAACATATTCGAACGACAGGTCCCAGGGACAAAGGAGTACATGAGACGATCGCCGAATCAGACGGTACTCTCGTCGTTACTAAGAGCCACCTCCTCCACATCCACGGATGTGCAATCATGCAGCATATATGTGCTGTACGGCTAACTTCGTGCTAAATTAATTGACCAACAGTGGTGAGCTGCATGCTGAAACACGCTGGAGTCTCACTACCATTTCTGTTTCCCCCTCATATCTGTCTAGGCCTGGGCAACCTGACAGTATCTTAGCCCACGTGAAGTCTCTGACTGTGCGTCACTTTGCCTGGATCAGGCTTGTGCTTTTATACCATACCATATACCTCCACATCCAGTCCAGACAATACGAGAATGATTGAGCTGCAGAAGCAGTTTCACTCCCTCCCCTGCTGACGTAGAAATTGATGCAAGTATTGAATCCCAGAAACGACGGGATGCTGTTGGCCAGGTCCATACTATCCGTTCTGCTCATGGAAGGTAATCAAATGCTGGTAATTACATTCAGCGGTGAACTCCATGAGGCGTGGATAGAAAAAAACTATTACCTAGTACATATGAAATCACAAGCTTTATCCATATAGTGCACGTCCGCTAAAATAGCGTCAGGTTGTCCAGGCTTAAATATTTCCCAGAGTTAGAGAGAATCGGCTATTACACCGAGATTCACAAAAGGTGTGTGGAGTTCTTGTGGTAATCACCGACATTAAAAGATCATCCGTTCCATCGACGAAAACATTGCAGACTGAATCGTAGACGATGGAATCAGCGAGATGGTTTCTGTCCTAGTGGCCGTATTTTTTAATCCTCAAAGATCTAAGAATAGTGCCATACTTATCGGCATCCTTTTTTACTTCTGACGGGTAGTGGACTGTGTAGCTCAAAACATATCGATAAGTTGATTGATGCTCGAAAATATTTCGGAAAATGTGGTAAGCTACAACCTGCAATGTATGCTGACACGTCTGGATGTGTAATGGTGAAAAAGATTTGCCAAAGATTTTCTACCACTTGTGGCTTTCGACAAAAATTCATAATTTCTTTTATTTCGCCATTTTTAACTGACGCATTGAGTGGAATGATGTCACGCGGTCACTCAAACATTCGGAATTAATATTCTGATAAGTGATAAGAGTCGTCATCGAGAGTAGGCAGTTTTATCAGCATTCGGAATGCATTTTGCACATTTAAAGTGCAATGTTCGCCCGTATGTTACAAATATAGATGTCTGCAAGCGAGTGTTAGGACCAAGTGTCCACGGACTGAGAGAAATGTTGATGTTTGCTCATTTGCGATGGTTGGCACATGGTTTAATGATGTCCGATCACCGTTTACCACACCGCGTCTTATTTGCAGAGCCTGGTAGAAGCTGGGAGAAACGATCGGTTGACCAGTCCATGACGTGGCGCGTTGGGATGAAGAAATTCAACGTATCGCTAGGCTCAGTGAGACGTATTCGTTTGCTTGAGTTGTGTCCAAAGGATCCACTTAATAGCTTGCTGGAAACCTTACGAGATATGGCTGCAAACCGAAGTCAGTGGCACCAATATATTTGATGAGGCGACGTAATTTTTTATCCGGTATATAATTATTATAATATATTTGATGGAAAAACAAAACAAAAAACACAAAATAGCACGCAGTGAAACTACAAAAACAAACTGCTTTATGATGAGGATGTATGACATCAAACCACTAAACAGTGCAACAGCAAAAACAATGAAATTGAAACGTCAGATCGCAGCATCATTTTGTATCCGGGTACCGATCGGGTAGAAACAGTGAGAAAAGAACAGTGGATAATTTTGTCCATTTATACACGTCGATTTTTGAAAAAAATTTCAATATAGTTTTTGACCGATAGGAAAATGTCAGGGAATAATAGAGATGATGCACTCTCTCTGTCGGTTCATTGCCATCACTGGTAGCGAGCCGCATGCTGAAACACGCTGGAGTCTCACAACCGGTTATTTCCGTTGTCATATCAGTTTAGGCCTTAGCAATCTGACAGTAACTTAGCTCACGTGCAGTCTCTGCCTCGACAAAAATGATTAACAAAGCATACGATACTTCAAAAATCTATGCCTAAGGACTACCGGGATTGTCTATAATTAAACCAGATTTATTTGTATCATTTGCATGAGACTCACTTGCTTCTCTGAAAACCGATCGCGGAACGGATTTTGCGTCGAGAACACATCCAAATCGATGTCTAAAATGAACGATTGGTTGAGCAGCACACCGATCACATCTGAGCAAACTTTGCACAAGGTGTTGGTCTCGTGGATTGGGGTCACTGTTAGGCTGAAGTTGACTGGACAATTCATGTGCTCGTCGGAGCAGTAGACACCATCTTGGTAGAAATACGGTTCCGGAATGTTAACGCTAAGAGAAAAAAACCATAAAATGTAGTGAAAGCTGACACGAAACGTTTACTGGTTGACATAATTGGGATAATTATGTGAAAAATGAGTTTTGAAACTTTGAAAGGAAGTACAACATTGTGGACAATGTCCATAAAATGTTATTGATTTTATCAGAAAGATGCGATGAAGATAAGAAACGACCCATTCAAGTAACTCACCCCAAACGCTTGGTCTCTTTATCCTCGCCCAAAAAATAGCCAGTAGTTCTTCTATCATTAAGCTGATTGGACCAATTCGGGCGCATCCAAATGATGTTATCCACGTGGCCTGCGTAGACCATGGGTAGTATCCAGTCCTCGATACTAGCCTTACTTGGTTCAAGAAAAACAACGCGTTAATTAACCGAAAAAATACCGAAGCAGCTTTTCTGGGTTTTGACGAATTTCGCAAGCTTTCAAATCAGGTATACCAAGGTCCGGATGGGAATCATAATGCAATAATTTCAAGCCGGAAAAGGGTATTCTTTTTGAGCCTATGAAGCGGTAGATATATTGCATGGCTTCATTATGACGGTCCACGATCACTACGGGAATGGGTTTTATCATTAAAAATCACCTATTAAAAAGTGAAAAAGGCGGTGGTTGGAAATTTGCAGTGTATGTATGAAATAGAATGCATGAGGCTAGATTGTGTACCATGGTCATACACTGCACGGGAGATGAGATGAATCACATGAAATCACACAAGCATGCAAGCAAGCGTGGACAGTCGTAGACACCACATCGACTGAGATTTTGCCAGGTGGCCCAGAGGTAGACAGAAATAAAAAAGGAAAATGAGTAGTAAGACTCCAGGGTGTTTCCGTATGCAACTAAGTATCTGTGGTAAATCACTTTTATCACGGTTGCATATGCAGCAAATGCATGGCAAGATTGAACATGTGTTCAATAAAGGAGAACTAATCCTTGTTAGTAAAATTCTTATCTTAAAGCTGATAGCACGAACTGGCAAACGGTGAAAACAGGTTAGAATGTCAGAGTCGTGAGTCATGGTAGGTATATTCCTCCATTATGTAATGCTCGGATGTGAAATCGCGCAGTACTTAATGCCTCTCAGCCAACACCGTGATAAATTAATTTGCCACCGGTAGTGAGCTGCATGCAGAAACACGTTAGTGTATCACTGTCATTTCTCTTTCTATTCCCATATCTGTCTAGTCCTGCGAAACCTGACAGTATCTTAGCTCACGTGGAGTCTGTGACTCTATGGAATTTGAACTCCCTTCGAGTTAGCGTATGCGGATGAGATCGTAGATATTGAATGAAGCCCTGTACCACTTGGCACTTGAAGCTTAAAGGCACGGCATATGCATTAATGCTAAGAAATGGTAAATGCAAATGCAGGATTAAAGCG